>PVJI01004621.1:0-106403 GCA_004026765.1 Micronycteris hirsuta | reverse complement strand
GCGTTATCTGGTATTTCCAGAGGATGGAACCAAGGGCCAATAGCTCAGAATGGACATTCCTGAGCCTGGAGCAACTGGCTGTTGGCTCTCTCTGTCCCTGGGGTTCAGCTCAGGTTTTCTCCTGAAAACTTTTAAGCACTGAGAGGTTTGAAGAGAAACAATTGGGAGACAGGAAAACACACACGGACTGTCTTTCTCTTGGCATGGACACCTTGTGGTTTTTTTTTTAGAGTCCATGGCGAGAAGGCGGGTGAAGGGCAGGGAGAATGGATCGGTGGGGAGACACGAGGAACAGCTGCTGTGCCCAGCTCTCCGGGGTGACGGTCATTGTCACCAGTTCCTGCAGCCTCCAGGACTTCCTGCTTCCGAAACTGTGTGCCCATGCTAACCTGCTGGGCAGAAACCAGAATCGGTGCTTGTCACTCGCACAAACCTTCTAGCTGCAAGGAAAAGGAACTGTGAGCTATTTGACATTTAAAAAGACAGCTGGAATGAGCGAGATAGCGACTGACACGTTCATTAAATGTCACCGCTTTTGTTTCTCTTCAACACTCGATGCTTACATTATTCTAAATTAATTACATAGCCACTCGGTTTATTCCTTACATCCTCCTTCTGCTCCTCGCCACCCTCTCCAGGTTCAAGAGCGGCACAGCGCCTTATTCCTTCTGTTCTCAGGTTACCCAGTGTGAAAAGTGCACAGGCCTCCAAGGAAAGAGGGCGTTGTCCAGGCAGGTATGCTGTCACCTGCTCCCAGGGTGTAGATCAGACTGAGCCTGACCCCTGCCATCAGAGCAACTGCACCCGTTTTACAGATGAGACTAACGAGGCTCAGAGAGGTTATTTGATCTGCCCAGAGTAGACTGGGGAAGCTCAGGGAACAGGACTTAACCCAGGGCTTCTGGCTCTCGGCTCCTGAGTTTTCCAGATATATCGATGTTGAAGAGATGACTCCATCCTCATGTGGCAAAGCCGGCAGGAGACAGCACGTCACATCAAGTGGCCCCTGGGATTAAAAGACTGGAGACTACAGTTCAACCCCCAGCTGCACTGCCAGGAAGGGAGTGAGCTGGGGGCTTCGGGGCAGCTACAGATTCGCAACCAGGAGGCAGAGAAGAACCCACGCACTAAGTCGTACCGTGTGTATTTGAACCATTTGAGAAAGTTGCTGGTCATTCAAGGAAGACAGTGTCTGGAGCGCGTCTGGTTCTTTGATTTCACAAGCCGTTTTAGCTGCGGCGTGTCACTGCCAGTAATTTCTCCCGGGAGATGAAAGGCCGTGGTACAAAGGGCCATGGCCCTTTCAACTGCGATTAGCGGCTCGTCTGCCATCGCAGGGGCTCCTGTTCCCTGAAACACTCCAGGTTTCTAGTCACGGGCGCTCCTTCCTGATTCCCGAGCCCGGGGGGTCCCTGAAAACCCAGCTCGGGCCAGACTGCGGGGGATGCTGCCGAGGAGAGACGAGACGGAGTGCTGCATGTCCCAGGCTGCCCGAGGCACCTGCCCACTTGGTGCCCTGTGTCTCTCTGAATAATCCCGGCTGTCTCGCCAAACTTCCCCAGTCTGTGTGGAAAAAAGAATTGCCTTGGGGGAAAGAGTCACATATGTACCCACTCCAACCCCCAGGACTTAATTTACTGCACGTTAGTCATCCTCAGCTCAGACCTCAGCAAGAGGAGAGGCGCGAGAAGGCGGGAGGGCTGAGCCAGCTGGGGCGAGTGTCTGCGTTTGCAGATGCTCTGAAGTCTTCTGTCTGCCCTCTCCCTTGGCAGCTCATCATTGGATTTCCCTTTTCATCGAGTCTCATGGCACCGGCTTTGTTTGGGGCTGGATATGGCAGAGCAATGAGCGCTGACCGAGCTCAACACCGCCTTCCAGTTACACGCAGACCCCACTCTCCCTCGTGTGTTCCAGCACACAGCATGTTTATGGGGTGACTGGCTGGGGTGGGTGTGAGGGGCAGACCCCACAACACGTTAGCTGTTCCTGGAGGAGTAACTGGTGTAGGGGATCAAATTAGTGTGCATGACAGGCGCAAAGAGGTCACTGCAGGGCACTCGCCAGGAAGGGAGGAGGCTGGGACAAGGCTGCGGTCTCAAGTGATAGAGGTAAGGGATGCATGCATTTAGGAGTGTATGCATAGACGGCTGGGTTAGACAAGCCTCCTCCAGGAAGTCTTAACTCTCTGGTACATCTCTGGTACTGCTCCTAGCACGGCATGGAGTAATTTTAAATTTATGTGTCTGCTTCCTCTGAATTCTGAGCTCCTCGAAGAGCTGTGTTCTGAGAAGGCAGCTTAGCATCATACTTAAGCGTGTGAGCTCTGGGATTTAATTCTCTAGGCATAGTTATGTGACTGTGGGCAAGTTTCGTAACTTCTTAGGGTTGGAGAATTAAATGAGATCATGGATGTAAAGCACGTAGAACAGTGTCTGGCCTATTGGAAGTGCTTAGTACAGGTTATTATTATTATTAATTTGTATACTCTCAGTCCCAGCATGTTACTTGATATATATACACTAGGTGCTCAGCACGTTTGTTGAGTGAATATCTGTGTGCATGCAGAAAAAGAGAAGAGCCTGCCTTCATGGGAGTAAGTCCAGCTGAAGTTGTTTCATGTTCTAGGGCTGAGTAGGGCAGGCGAGGGAAGTTGGGCTGGAGGGTTGAGGTGGGTCAGTGGGGTGGGAGTTGGGCCAGGATATTTGCAGGTGTGAGAAATGACTTCCATAGGAAATCGACAAGAGCTGACTTCCGTGTGAAAGGTCTGGGTAACTGGTTTGACTTCTGTGACTTGCTTGCTCCTGCATCAAGGACCAAAACTCACGTTTATCAGTAAGAACCCTGGAGGTGAGGATGGGTTCGGGGTCAGAATGTCAGCAAATGGCATCGTGTGGGTGATTATACCGTCCTCAAGAGTTGAGCCCTATAAACACTAATCAAAGTAATCTACAAATTCAATGCAATCCCTATCAAAATACCAATGATTTTTTTTTTTTTGCAGAAATAGATGCATCCTAAAATTCATACAGAATCTCAAGGGACCCCGAATAGCCAAAACAATTTGGAAAAAGAACAAAGTTGAAGTATTCATACTTCCTTATTTCAAAACTTACTACAAAACTATAGTAATCAAAACAGTGTGGTACTCACATAAAGACAGACACATAGACCAATGGAAAAGAATAGGGAGCCCAGAAGGAAACCTTCACATGCATGGTCAAACTTTTTTCAACAAGGTGCCAAGATCATTCAGTGGGGAAAAGACAGGCTTTGCAACAAATATGTAGGAAATTGAATATCTACACACAAAAGGATGAAGTTGGATCTTACCTTACAAAAATTGACTCAAAATGGGTCACAGTTCTAATTATAAGAGCTAAAACTATACCATTCTTAGAAGAAAACATAGGGGAAAGCATCACGGCATTGGATTGGGCAATAATTTCTTGGATATGATACCAAAAGCATAAGTAATGAAAAAATAGATAAATTGAACTTCATCAAAATGAAAAACTTTTGTGCATTAGAGGACACAATCAACAAAGTAAAAAGTCAGCCCATAGACTGGGAGACAATATTTGCAAATCACAAATCTGATAAGGGATTAATATCTAGAATAGATAGAGAACTCCTAAAACTTGACAACAACAACAAAAATACCCAGATCCAAAATGAGCGAAGGGCTTGAATAGACATTTTCCAAAGAAGAGGTGCAAATGGCCAATAAACACATGAAAAGATACTCAGCGCCACTAATCACTAGGACAATACAAATCCAACCCACAGTGAGATACTACTTCATACCCATGAGGATGCTTGCCATCAAAAACAAAACAGTATCAACAAACAGAAAATAGCAAGGATTGGTGAAGACCTGGAACCTGTGTGCACTGCTCGTGGGAATGTGAAATCTTGCAGCCACTGTGGCAAACAGGATGGTAGTTCCTCATGATACATACATGGAATTACTGTGTGGTCCGCAATTTTACTGCTGGTTATACGGCCCGAATTGAAAGCAGGGACTTGAAGACGTATTTGTATATCCACCTTCAGAGTAGCTAACTGTCCAACTGAAACGTCCACTGGTGAATGAGTGGAAAACAAAATGTACTGTATACATTCAATGGAATGTTACTAAGCCTCAAAAAGGAAGGAAGTTCTGACACATCTGGCAATAGGGAGGAACCTTTTGGACATCATGCTAAGTGAAATACCCCAGGCACGAAAGGACAGACTGCATCTGATTCCACTCAGCTGTGGTACAGGCAATAGGCAAATCCATGCAGACACTTCTGTGTCTATGGGGGCTGGAGGGAGGGGGGACCGGGAGGCGCTGCTCGGTGCGGACAGAGCGTCAGCTTTACAAGACGGAAACGGCTGTGGACAGACGGTGGTGCTGGTGGCATGATGATGTGAATGTGTTTAAAGCCACTGAACTGTGCACTCAAAAATGGTGAAAATGGTAAATTTTATGATATGTATATTTTGCCACAATTTTTAAAAATCCTCACCCAAGGGCATGCTTATTGATTTTAGAGAGGAGGTAAGGAAGGGCGAGTGAGGGAGAGAAACAAACATTGATTGGTGGCCTTCTGCGCACACCCTGACAGTGGACCAAACCTGCTACCTAGGCATGTGCCCTGCCTGGGAATTGAACCCGTGACCTTTCAGTTTATGGGATACCACTCCAACCAACTGAGCCACACTGGCCAGGGCTTACCACATTTTTTAAAAAGGCAGGCACATAGCCGAGGAGAAAGAAAAAGAGGTGGCCCCTGCAAATGCAGGTGACGGTAGACTTGAAAATCAAGTTCCATTTGAGCACTTTGGATCCGCTTGTTATGAAGAATCATTTGACGAAGCCTTTGGTTGTTGTTCCTCTGTTGTTGTTTGTCAGCATTTCCATCGATCAGCTTTGCTCCGGCACACCTTCGTTATTATTCATGTCGCTTCCTTTGTCCTTGACCTCTAAGTGTTGATGGCTCCCAAAGAACCTCTGATTGTCCTCTCCTCTGATTGTCCTCTCGTCTGGTGCCTGCAGGGCAGAGCCCGCCCCCAGTCTTCATGTCTTGCTGTGGTGTGCAGGTTTTCTACAAATCAGCGTCCTCCCGACCGCTCTGCCAGGCCGCACCGGACCAAGTTGGACTCATCAATTTCCCCCTGGTTCTGCTGAGTGTCTGGTTTCTGTGGAAGGCACTATCATTTTTCTGGTGCTGTAGGTGAATCTCCCTTCCCTCTCCCTGTCTTCCAGATGTGCTCAGCTGTCAGCCTGTCTGCGCTCACCGCCTCCTGTGCAGGTGCCCATCTCCCGGGGCACTGTCCGTGCCTCGCTCAGCCCTCTGTCCCCCCTCGAGTCTCCAGTCTCTCCTTGGGGGCTTGCCACAGCCATGCTGGGAGTGTGGCTGTGACCCAGCCAGGAACAGGCCAGTCCTGTTTCCTGTACTAGGGGGGCACCTGGAGGGTGCTCACCTCACAGAGGAGCAGGATACCCCACATATCATGAATTCCCAAGAGGGTTGTGGCTGAGCAACGGGCCAAGAAACTGAGGCTGGGAAAGTGGGGAGGGTGTGGCGCTCAGCTGCTGTTCAGAATCAGGCAGGTGTTGCCCCCACAGGTGACCCCCCCATTTGGGAGCAGAAGCCACGCCAGCAAGGGCGGGAGGAAGGGCAGCAGGTCCATCTCCAGTGGAGGCAGCTGGCAAGAGCGAGGCGGGGCCACATCTACAGCTGGTGGGTGGGGGCTTAGGGTAGAGGAAAGGAGGGCCCCTGGGGCAGAAGCCCAGCATTCCGTCTGGACTGGCCAGGGCAGGCGAGGCAGCAGTTGTGCTCGGGGCCCATCGTTCCCCTGGGCTCAGGGTGCTGGGCAGCCTCAGGGATTCCTCAGCTCTGGGCCCTCCCCTATATGGACTCTCAGCATGGAGTGTGCGCCCCCTTCATGGAGCTCTGCATCGGATGCCCCCTCTCTGGAACCTGCACTCCGCCGCGCAGCTGGCGTGTTCTCCCTGGACTCGGCGCCTTCTGTTCCCCTCCCTCGCCATGCTCACCACTTCCTCCCTTGGGCCCCTGACGCTCTTGACAGCTGACGAGACTGAAAAGCTTTTTGTGGGCAAGATGCAAGCCTGAGGCTTGCACGGCTGTGTAGCCCAATGGATAGTGCTCGATGTCATCAAACAGTAAATATAGTTTCCCTTCATTAGTTTCTCCGAATCAGCCGCTCAGTAGCTGTCACCCTCCTGGGGGTCTGCCAAGTTCACTGTGGTCTTCCACGTGATGCTAGTATTTCCAGTTCTTCCTCCCTGGGGCGCTTGAACTCCTTCCTGAGAGGCCACATGAGTAAAGAGTTCTGGGCAATGAACTGTCAAAGGAAAGAGACATGTGTTCCTTCTGGGCCAGAGCACTGAGGCCACTATGAGACCTTCCTGAGCCCTTTTTCCTTGGGCAACTGGCAGTGTCGGAGATGGCTGCCGTGTCATCCTACGTCCCCCTGAATCAATCCGTGAGCGTGCCCCCTTGCTGACCTGCGGTGGACACCTAGCGTGCATGACAAATAAGCCTTTGTGGTTTTCAGTCACTGGCCCCTGAAATCTGAAGGCTGGTACTGCTGCTTGACCCAGCCCAGCCAGACGGGCACACTTACCCCATTGATGGATCAGCCCTACGTACCACTAGCACACGAGCAGGTCGTGCTGGCCGATGGGTGACCCGCTGGGGAGGCGGAAGCGAGGGGAAGTGGCGTCTCTGGGCAGCACGGGGCGCTCCTCTCTGCAGTCTAGCTCCCAGTGTGGAGTGCCAGTCACTTAGATGCAGAGGTGCATGAGCGGGTGGCGCCTCCCCCTCCTCTCTATGGGCTGCCTTCTAAATTAACTAAGAACTAGGGGTGAGCAGAGAAGATAGCCTATGAAGTTAGAACGCTCTTTTTAATTTTCCAGTCTGCAATCGGACCTTCTTATCACTCAGCCACGTGGTGTTTCATGAGAATTATCAGTTCTCTCCTGGTGGGCAAAGCGTTGCACTTCCCAGACATGAGGACGTGACCCACTTACCTGGGGAAGCTCTGGCATCCGGAGGGGCTGCTGATCGAGCTGAACAGCTGGGGAAACAGCCCAGCCCTGTGCACCTTGTGCCCTGTGAAACCTGGCCAGCAGAGGTGGCTTCAGCCGTGTGGGGGGTGCAGGTATTCCTTGGGCAGAATGAAAAAAACAAACCAGCCCTTTTGCTGATTGAAGGGACGTGGTTGCCTATGTGGGGCAAAGATGAAAAATAAAAGCTTTGCAGGGTCCTGTGTGTGTGCTGACTGATAAACCTCAAGAGTGCCCAGTGACAAGAGGAATGGGCAAGGGACAGAAATTTAATTGAATAAAAACTCCAGGTTGTGACAGGGGAAGGCAGATGTGAAGCAGTAATTAACAACATAATTTTTTAAATGACGATGCAATTAATTAACATCCTGAGTGTGTTGTGGGTAAGGGTGAGGGGAGGCGTGTTTCGCCGCTAAATAAAGGAGAGGGGAACTCTGCATTTGCAAAGAAAACATCTTCATGCAAAAGGCCCTGGTTATGGCGATGTCAGCAAAGCTCACAGGAGCGACCCGAGAGGTTTCTCATGGCGGAGGAATCTAACAAATCAATCAGCCTTGTGTTTCATTTTATTCGGGAACTTGTAATTTGTTTTATTCTCATCTGTGGGGGAGAGATGTCGGGCTAGATAATGAAGTTGGCAGACATTCGGGTTTCCCTGAGGCTTCCTGTTGAGGCCTCATCTCCCCTGAGCACCCCGAAAGCCTCCGGGGGGGGGGGCTCCCAGCCTGTGGCAATTTACCAACGTTCTAAGACAGCGGGTGGTTAGGGTGGTGAGGGGGCGTGCGCTGACCACAGTCTGCCCCGGAAATGATTTTCCTAAGCCATGTGTGAGAGAGCTGCTTGGGCAGAAGAGGAATGAGTGTCTGAGAGCAGTAATTAGTTCTACTTCCACACCAATCACACGTCCTTCTCCAAAAGGGTAGCGTGGTCACCCTCACCTGCCTGTGGGTTTCAGATGTCAGCCGGACGTGCATACATTGTGAGGTCACTTCTGGAAGGACCTCTGCACACGAATTTCTGGGCTCCTTAGGAGCCAGGAGACGCAACTGTCCCCTGCAGGGTTGCAGGACCCGCAGCATCGGCTCAGTGACTGAGGTGGCTCTCGCAACGGGGTCAGTCAAGAAAAATGAAGTTCATGGCTTGAGGTGAATCTCAGGGTTTTTCCCCCTCTTAATCTCAAGAGAACATCCATCTGCGGGGCTGCCTACTAGGAAGGCCTATCCATCACCAGTCAATTGGGGAGAAAACATGTCTTTATAGCAACGACTCAGTCGCCCATAGCCTAAGGCTCGGGGGAGTTGGGGTTGACCTACATTTACTTCTCTAAGCTTGAAACTTCTTCCACCACAATATCCTGTTACCTCAGGCCCAATCTGGTCACATGTAGGACTAGAAGACACCACCCAAAGCAGAGAAAGCTGGTCACTCGGCTTAAAACGAGGGTTGCTTTATTGAGTGGCAGCTCCTAAAGCACGAGACATGATAAAGAATAAGACGCAGGTGTGTGAATAGCGCATACGTTCTAGACCTTCTGTCGTTGAAAGAAGGGGTTCTTCGGCAGACCTGCCTCATGGAAGTCACACACACAGCTCTGGGGCGGGGCAATGACTAAGCACGCTGCCGTGGAAACTCGTCTCCACGTGTCCCCCAGGGCTGCAAGGCCTGATCTGGGCAAAGCAACGTGGTCGTGGGGGGTCAGTGGGAATGCCAACTCAACAGAAAGGTACTATGACAACACAGAATAGTTTAAGTATCTGTTTCCTAAAATGAATGTGGCCTAAAGAAGAAATCTAAAGAAAATAGCCATTCATTACCACTGAAACAAACACAGAAGTACTTAGTAGTTTACGGAACCAACGTCCGAGATGAACGCTTTCCCAGAGTCACGGGGGCTGAGCTGGGCTGCAGCTGACTTGGTTTCAGTCGAGAAGAGACTCTTCATGGCAAGATGGGCTCCGACTGTTACTTGGATTTCAAAAATGCCCCGCTTAGAAAAGGACATTTTATCTAGGTTTTCCTTCGCTCTGGGCAGGCGTTTTAAAACAGCTTGATAGTTCATGGAATTGGACAGCCATGTATGGTGCAGAATTCACTCCACAACACATGTACCTCCTCGATGAGGAAGGTGATTTTCCAGACCAAAGATCCTGCTTTCAAACAAATATGGTCATTAACTGGGGGTGCAAGAAAACGCATGGCACATTTCGTTTCAGCAGAGCCGTTTCTAAAGGAAGTGATTCAGTTCCCATGAGGGATGGAAACATTGTCAAATCATGAACGAAGTCCGTGGGGAAGGGGAGCCAGGAGCCTGGCACGCCGGCTGGAGGTTCCCGGATGTCGCAGGGCACGCGTGGTTTCCATATGGGACCAGGGGTCCGCATTGCGGCTCGCGTTCCACAGCGAGCAGCTGCAAAGAGTCGTCATTAGTCATAAACCTCGCGTGGGCTTGCACCTGCAGGCCCCAGGGAAGGCAGCCATCGCTCCTTCCCACTTCCTTCCTCAGGCCAGTGGGGCTTGGTGGAGACACAAAATTTCAGAAATACAAACCACCTTCCCCCAAAAGACAACTATTTTACACTGTAGTTTATTGAACTGACTTCGGGGCTCTCCACTCTTCATTTTTGCCTACTTTTTTTTCTTTCCTTCCCTTCTTGACAGCAGATCCATTAAAAAAGTGAAAACCACAAAAAACATCACCTAGGGAGACAGAAAAGACTAAGACAGACCTGACCGCAGGACAAGGATCGCGGCCTTGACCTACACGGGAGCAGGCAGGGCTGCCCTGACCGCCGCGGGCCCCCGCCCAGCGACTGAGCAGCGCCGCGTTTAGACGGTTGGACGGGTGGGAAAGAACGGTGCCGAGTCCGTTTGTGTCGCTCGGCCGCGCAGCTCATGGCGTCGGAGGCGGCTTCGGAGAGGGGCACGTGCTCTCGCTGTCGAAGCTGGCGGCGCGGCCCTGCCACTGCGGGGAGAGGAGCAGCGGTTAGTGGTCGCCAAGGGACTTGGCAGTTCGGCTCCCAGAACTGTCCGGCCCATGCACTGAATTCACCTTTGTAAGCTTTCTTGAATTTTGCTGGCAGCCATGCAAAACAAAACAAACAAATGAACAAACAAGTGGAAACAGCTTTATGGTTTCTAGTTGGGAATACCTGGCTTATCTACTGCAGAAACAACGAAAGCTTTCTTCAGCGTGTGTGCACACGTGTGAGTGTGTGCGCGTGCACGGGTGTTAGCGAGGTGCAGGGACTGGGCCGTTTCTCACACTGGAAATCGGATTACGTTAGCAGCGAAAGAGGCAGTCTGCAGAGTGTGCCCTCCTTGCCAGGAACCCAATCATGAATTATTAGCAAGTTGTCTGGGAGCTGTTAGTGCAGCTAAAACCTGATACGGCCGTAGCTCTGGGCGCTCTTCAGCCTTAATGCTTCCTAGGGGCGCCCATGCGCGGCCTGCGAGGAGGTAGGAGGTGGGGGTGACGGCAGCCGCCTCCTCTCTCCAGCATCCCCGTCTGCCTCCCGGGTTGCCTCCTCCAGCTCGACTGTGGGTGATGTAATGAGGCCCAAGGAGGGCAGGAGAGGGCTGAGGATGGATGGACCTGCACTTGAGCCATTGGACCCTTGCTCAGAGTGAAAAGCCAGCCATTCAGAGCTAGAGCAATGCGTTCTGGGCAAGGAGCTGACCCTGTGAATGTTTTTGACCCGTCCAGGGGCTGCACGACTTCAAAGCAAAACAGCCCAGCCTTCATGTCAGGGAGGAGACCCGTATGCTACTGGGTGGCCGCAGGACAAGGCTCCAGAGAGAGGACCGGGAGAGGTCACGATGGCTTTTCTGAAATTGAACTGCGGCCCCTGTGCTCCTCGTGAGCTCCTGGGGTCTCCGCTGTGGAGTGATGGGGTGAGTGGGGGCTGCCTGTGCACTGGTGCACGTGTGGGGGTCAGATGGGGAGGACACAGTGCCCCCCTCAACACAGCCATTTTTAAACAAGGCTGAGCTACCTAAGCAATAGACCATTTGCTGTCCAGCATCTCCTCTGGAGAGCATGGGAGACCCATGACGCCAAGGAGAGACCCAGGCCCGCTGAACACCGTCATCACCCTGCTCTAAGGAAAGCCTCTGCTGTCTGTCGCCAGGCTCAGTTCTCGAGGCCCCTTAGTCCTTCCTGTCCAGGCCGACCTGCAACTTCACCACTGACCCAAGGCTGGGCAGTCGGGCAAATACCACCACCATGCCGTCACCCAGAGCTCAGCAATCTTAGCGTGCTAGACCCGGAGGCCTGCCGGGGAGACACTCCAGTGTAACTGCTCATTCTTGGAGATGAGAAAGCAAGACACAGAGACGTCAGACACGTCTAGCTTGGGGCCGAGCCAGGATCCGAAACTAGGTCTCCTAACTCCCAGCTTCGCACTCCTTCCACGCCGCCCGGCTGCCCTCTCGGCCTCTGCCACACCAGGGGAAGAAGGAGACACCTAACCTCTTTGGGTCCACACCAGGTACTTACTCCTAACTCCGGGCGGCAGTCTCGCTGCTCACGGCCTCCGCGTGAATGCAATCACAAGCGAGGGGTTCCCTGGTGAAATATTTTACACAAATAAATGTCTGCTTGTTGAGCCCATGGTGGCTTCTGACTCAAATGATTCTTAACCAGAAGGGGACATAAGATGATTATTCATTTCAGAAGTTCTACTTTTTCTGTAATAACCGTTCGTGTTGGTAAAAGATACACTGTCATTACTGGCTTTGCCCTTGGATTCCCAAGCCACCTAAACAACCTGGCTGCCAGGCCAGTGCAGAGGAGAAAAACCGAAATGGCTGCAGAGTAGTTGTTTTTCTCTGGGTAACAGCCCAACGAGAAGGCACACGGACTGTGACTGTTTATCAAGGACAAACGAGGAAGGCTCATGGGCCCTTCCAACCCCTGACTTTTCCTGTGACGATCAGCAAAGGAGGAGCTGGGGTTCATGGACGAGGGACAGGTGAATGACTCCAGGAGGGTTATCCTGGTGGCTGCGAACTAGCAGGGACCTGCTCCCCACACACAGTAAGCCGATCGTCCCAGGGTGGCGGCGTTCCAGGAAGATCTTGTATTGCTTTGAAATGGGTCACGTTCCCACAGAGATCTCAAATCTCTGGCAGATGACCTGAACTTGGCCCTTCAAAATACAACGCCTTGGAGAAGGTCTCTGGCCAACCTGGGCTGTGTGTGTGGTGACAGTGATGACCTCAGAGAGGGAAGGGGCGCTGCCACTGCTAGGGAGGGATGCTGGCTGGGCTTAGTCCATTTGTAGTCATGAAAAAAATCCCAGCGGGGAAAAAATACCTTTCAGTTAATTTGGTTCCCTCAACCTTATTTAAAAACCCCAAACAAGCGAGCAAGTATGGTGCCCTCTGTTCTCATTAATAAAAAAAAGAGCCCTGGCTGGTGTGGCTCCCTGGATTGAGCGCTGGCCTGCGAACCAAAAGGTCGCCGGTTCGATTCCCAGTCAGGGCACATGCCTGGGTTGCAGGCCAGGTCCCCAGTAGGGGGCGTATGAGAGGCAACCACACATTGATGTTTCTCTCCTCTTTCTCCCTCTTCCCCCTTGCTCTAAAAATAAATAAATAAATAGAAATGACGACAGCAGCGGAAACCCCTCTGAGAAAGGTGCAATATCAATAGAGTGCTTTACAGACAGGATGCCATTTATCTTCCCAGGTGTCTTGATGTATTATACAAAGGGAAGAAACAAGTTCCAGAAGCAAGACTTGCTCAACGCCCAGAACAGCCGAGAAGAAGGTGGGAGGTGAGCTCGAAGGACGATCGAGATAAATGTTCATGTAGAACGTATCACGTGACCACCAAGACTAGACTATTTACTTCCTTTTAGCCCGGTGGGCTTTCTAATACCTGTTTATCAAGATCCTTAAACTGATAAAGGTGGGATAAAGGTGTTGATATAAATTTTATACAGATTTGTAATGATGAAATCCCAATGTGACGAGACGGATGTCATTTTCAACTTCTTCGAGCAGAGAACTGATCGGCTGCGTGGGGGAGGGGCGGCCTCGGGCGCTTGGTGTGCAAGGGCAAGGAAAAAGTGAAACCCAAAGGATATAAATCAATTTATTCTCTTTTCGTTTTCCATATACCGTTACTTTCCCTTCACTGTCTCATCAAATATTCATTTTCAAGGGCTTGATTCTATTTTATCTCTCTTTTATAGTCTGAATGAGTGAGTTGGACTCACTAAAGACAGGATTTGGAATCAATTATTTGGCTTAATTAGGTTGCATTCATCTCGAAAAAGAGCGATTCTGGGTCGTGCCACCTCCGTGATGCCCTGCACCCACCCCCAACCCCATCCCGGCCGGTTACTTCCGCTTCTCGTGGACAGCTCAGCCCGGGGACAGTGATGGGCTACTGCAGACCTGAAGCTAGAAAGGGGCTTCGGTGAGATGCTGGCCCCTCCCGCCAGTCGTCGTCAGGGTTAGGGTTGCCTGGAAAAGCAGACCTGGAGGAGCCGCGCCTGCATTTACAGCCAGGAGACTGGAGACCAGGGTGGGAACAGCGACCTCCCTGAGCTCCGCGGCCCCTCGGGCGCCTCTTAGCTGGGATTCCATGCCCTGGCCCTAACCCATCCTGAACATTTTACTACACTCTGGTCTTCAGTGTCACCGAAGCATGTTTAAAAGGGGAGGGGCACGACACTGGCGAGGTGCCAGATGCTGTCTCCGAGGTGTCCAGGGTTCTGCTCAGTAGCTGCCTTCTGTGTAGGTGGAGGCTGGTCGTGGTACCTCACCCACAGTCTCCAGAGAGAACCTTCTGGAAAAGAGGAGGCAGAGGTGTCCCTGAGGGCTGGGAGCCGGAGAGCTGAGGGGCTGGCCTCAACTCATTAAAGCTCCATAGCTGTGGTAAAACCAAGACCACCACAAGACCTGGACGTGAGGCCTCAGACGGACAGGAACTTTGAGTCTGTGCCTCGTTGCCCCCTGCTGGCCTCGGAGGCTGCAAGACCGGAGCTTCGCAGAGCACACGCCTATCTGGGGAGGTAAAATCAATCGGGCACAGGCCTGGCTCCCCGGAGACCTCTCTCCTCCGCAGGACCGATTCCACCCACCCAACCCCCTAGCTCTCTGGAGACACCCGACTGCTGGAGACAGGTAGAAAGGGCTTGTCCATCCCAAGAAGAAGGGCGGGGAGCCGGCAGGTCCTCTGAGTTTGCTGGTCACACCTTTTCTGTGTCGCAGAGTAGGGGGAGGAGATTCCTCTGCTTTTAGGTGACTCTGCTTTTAAGCCGAGGGACCATGTGGTGGGAGGGCTCCAGCTTTATTTTTTTATTAGCAGATTTTCCAATTTCACACAGCTCTCTAGACTTCCTGGGCTTGGCGCCTGTTATGATGAGTCAATGATTGCCTGGCTTTTGAGGATACAGACTGGGGTGCGAGCTAGTCAAACGGGGCTTAAAGCACGCCTGGCCACCCCCCCACCCCCCGCCTGGGAACCACCACTGTGATAAATCACAAGATCTTAACTTGGTGGCTTCCCGTGGAGGTGGGGCGGATGGTGAATGGCACCGGAAGGGACATTTTTCTCGCAGTTGAGAGAGAAATGACTGACTCAGGGTTATCCGTCAAGTGAGGAGCGGCCGAGATTGAAGCCCGAGTCTCGGGAGCCCCCAGCACTGCTCTGTCTGCCCCATCTCTGCTAGAACCCGGCCAGAAAGTGCGACACCTTAAAGCCAAGCTCGTGAGAACCAGCATTCACTGGGGCAGCCTCTGCTCTCCAGGCAGTGAAGCCTGCCCCAGACTGCCTGGCTGGGGCCTCAGGGATCTTACTGCTCCAGCAGGGATAGGATTTCTTGCCACATTCTGATCTCACTCCCTTGGGGCTTGCTCCTCAGGGACTGACTTGGCCCAGTAAGCATCTGGGGCTGCTGGGGAGGCCTCCTCCAAGTTTTTATTTTCCATGTAGAACTCAGTGCTGCTTTCGGTTTGCTCCACATCAAACTCTGCCAGGCAGCGTCCGTGGTCTTCCTCTTTTTCCTCCCTGCTGGCTACACTGGGGGAGAAGCACGTGGCCCCCACCCCCACCCCCCAGGAAGGGCCCACGAAGGCGAGGCCTGAAAGCAGCCCGTGGCCATTCTCCAGCGCGCACTGCCATGCAGCAAGCATGCCAAGGGCCAAGTGCGACCTCACCCACCTCTTTGAAGGATTTCTTTACCTCCACCAAGGAGTGCCAGTGGGCGATGGGCTTCCGCGGGTACGCCAGCATCTCGTTCCAGTGGTCCCTGCCCAGGCCTTCGGCGTTGATGCCCACCCGACAGACCCCGATGATCTCGTTGTGGCCCACTCTGAGGGAGAGACAAAGGGCGTGGCACTGGGGACCCCACATGCCCTCAGAAAGGGTGGGCCTGACTCAGCACCGCGAGGTCTGGAAAGAGATGCCTGGCGGGGCCACAGGGTGCCAGCAGCAGCGAGGCTTTGCCCAGCCTCCTTGGGGGGGCATTGCACACAGAGAGATGAGCAAAAGGTTATAAACTCGTTTGGAGTCTCAGGAAACAGTGGGCAGGTGGCCGGACTTTGGGGAGTTGGAGAGTCTCATTCTCTTCTCATCCTTGACTCGGCTTGCGCATCACACCCACGCTTGAGGCATCGGCATTTGGAAATAAATCAACCGGCTCTGAGCACCCTCTCTCCATACCCCCAGCGGCTGGGGTGTGATTTGCCCACTCAGCAAGAACAGCGATCCTTACTCAGGCATGGTCACCAAGCACCTACTGTGCCCAAGCACTCCTGCTAAAAAGCCTGGATTGAGGCTGCACTGCACGGTCTCCTTCTCCCTCGGCTGAAGTGGCAGTGGGAGAGAGTAGCCCTAGTAGCTAGAGTAGGGGGAACGTATTATTGAGTCAGCCTGGGTGCAAGAGCAGGACCTGGATAGGTGGGAGAGAGGCAATATCTCCGATAAAGGAGAAGACAAGGGTGGGCATGCTGGGTCCAGGTTATGGAAGGCCTTGAGAGTCCAAGGGAAGAGCCTGGACAGCAGGGGCCACTGACGGTTCTTGAGAAGGGTAGGTCCAGAAAGAAGGTGGTCTCTTCCCAGGACAGCATGCCTTCAGTATGTTGGCTGGAGGGAGGTGGGGAGTGATGGAGGCGGCCCAGCCATCCCTGAGCGGGAGTGGTTGCAGAAGCAGAAATGGAGAGGACAGAGAGGCCTTTTAAGGGTCAGACTGACAGGCCTTGGTGCCAGCTAAAGGAACAGGAATAGTCAGGACTGCATTCAGGGGGACGGATGGAAATGGAGCAGCTGGGAAGTGAAGCCTAACTTTCTGCTTCAGGCTCTTTCCTCAGATTCCTGTACTCTCTTTTGGGTGCAGCCAGATTGGAGGCCAGTGGGCACTGAGCTGTGAACTACAGGTCCAAGGTCAAGGAGTCCTGCGCTGCACTGGGGTGGGGGTGGGGGGCAGGGAACCGCGTCCCGCTGAGACCCGTACCCACCGATCATAATCCATGACCGAGATGAGCAGGCTGACTTGGTCCATGTTCTCCGGCGGAATGTCAAAGATGACGGCCTCATTGTAGACGGGATTGAGCGTGTTCTTCTTTATGGTGGTTTTCTTCTTCTTCAGCCGCCGCCCATCACAGAGCAGGGACACCTTGACGTATGGGTCTGTGCCGGCGGGGGCGGGGGCGGCGGGAGGGAAGGGAGCGTGTTAAACAGATGTCCTCCAACACCATCTGCAGCAGAGGGACAGAAGCCCCGCACCTACTGCTGCTCTTCGGATGCTATCGGTGGATTGTTAAAACAATTAAACCGCCTGGTAATTTATGTGGCGCACCTGTCTCTGAGGACGCCGGTGCTTCATAAACCTCAGGATTCTTGGGAGAGCACTTAATGGACTTGCACTAATGGGGAGGCTGGCCCCAAATCAGACAGGACGCCTGCCCGCGGGCCCGCAGTGTATGACCTAAATCTCGGCTGCGTGGTGGCCGCGGGCTCCAAAGGCGGGGAAGCCAAACAAAGGCACTTGGTTCTGTTCACCTCCTCGGAGTCCCTTTCTCTGAGGGGGAGGGCTGTCAGCCTTGCTAACCAGAGAATAAGTGGGGCAGAAACAGAACTTGATGACACCCGGAGAGGAGCAACGCATCGGAGTAAATGAACAGTGACAATCACAGTATTGTCCATGTGCGCCCCACCTGACAAAAGGATTATGGTCCCACTGTCTCAAGAAGCTCATTTCCTTCTGGCACCCAGAAGGGGGGCAGTAGCCAGCTCTCTGCTCCCCCCAAAGCCACCTCCTGCCCACTCCTGGGCAGGGGAGGAGGAAGGAGCGGTGGCGGCGGGGGGTGGCAGCCACGGGGGGCGGCCTCCTGGTGTCCATGTCTCAGTGGGATCTTGGATTCATTCTCTCCATCCCGTAAGAAGATGTCCTTTTAATGAACAGCCACGAACCTCCCAGTTTTGCCTCTTTGGTTTTCTGAATGGGTTTTCCCCGGTCATCTTTCTACCCTGGAATTTTCTACTCATCCAAGTGACGTGATGCCTATAGTCTCACAGCACAGGTGCCTTGGTCACCATCACAATTGTTATTTATGGTGCACGGCTCAAGAAGCAGGAAGGTGACTCGCAGCAAATAACAGCTTTTGAGAGGGTGATGTGCTGAGCCACCTTCTTGTCCGGAAGCCAGGGCTCTTGAGCATCGCTCAGGAGGTCGGGGCCAAGCAGCGGCTCCCTGACTCCCCGACTACAGGTGGGGAAGCTGAGATTTAAGGAGACACAGGAACTTGCCTAAATTCTGCACCCCAGCCTGTCTGACTCCAGAGCTCCCATTTTTCACCACTGGCCTCAAAGCAGAACCGACCCGATGTGGCAGATGTGGGGGAGTTTACTCGCTCACCCCGCCCCTTTTGGGCATACTGAGTTTTATTATTTTGTGTTATTGCCACGGTTCCCATAGACAGGCTTCGGGAATTGATTCATGACCAGTTTAGATCAAGGAGAATAGGAAGATCCTTGATTTTAGAAGTCAACACCATATAGAGCAAGAAGGGACGGTGAATAAGCTCTCTTTGTTCCCTTGTTCAGGCCAACACCAAAGCAGTGTGGGCTGGAGGTAACCTCAAACGCATCCTCAGAAACGGGAGAGCTGGTCTGAGAGGCCCTCGGCATGTATGCCTCCACTGCCCCTCCACCTGCCACGGTTCCTCAAGCTATACATTCATTCGTTCATTCATTCCGTACACATTTATCCAGGGCTCGTTGTGCTCTATGCACTGTGTCAGACACTTGGTTGTATCAGTGTACAAAACAGGCAGAAACCCCTGACAATACGAAGACCCCTGCATGGTCAGAATTGAGCTCAGATTTAACACCAGATTCCAAACCCAGGTAGAAAAGAGGAGCAATGGTCAGAGGGAAGTTAGAACTGAGCATGAGAAAAATCTCCAGCCTCCAACCTCTGACGGGGAAGAGCCTGACACTCACCTCAAGCTTCCTCTCTAGCACGTCAATTTAATTACACCAGAGAAGACAGCGTGGGGACTTGGGCCGCAAAACCCCATTTCCCTCAGCAGCCTTGAGAGTCCTCAGTGAATTTCTGCTCCTGGCACAGTTATATTGATATTGAAATGAAATCTACGGTGGCTATATTTGTGGAGGAAGCTGACTGTGTTGGAAATGAATCTTCCAGCTCTTCCCTAAGTCCTGGTGAGTGGTATTAGCTTCAGTGGAGAGAGAGGCACTGGTGTGTGTGGGGGGGCGCGCACTATCTGGGGGGAGCTTTCGGCCTGGAGGCCAGAGCGCAGCAGGGACAGAGTCCCGACTAGAGAAGAGGCTCCGAGCCGTTCGAAGCTACAACAAGGACACAGTACCTGCTCCAGCATTTCCCTGAAATCTCATTTTTCAAGGCCTCCCCCTCTTCTTCCAACTGCACCTGGGCGCAGAAGTTTGCAGCCAGACCAGCCCTTCCGTTAACTGAGATAACACTAAGGAGTTTTGCAGGAAATAGATAATGGGTAAAAGGGCAAAATCTTCCATACACTCCCATCCAAGTTCAGAGGCACCTTGGGTGAGGCTTTACACTTGGGCAAGCCCCAGAAGAGCCCCTGGGACGGGGCCCAGGGAGACCAGCCCAGCTTTCTCCTGCATGCGCCCTGGGTGTGCAGCCACACGGCTGCGTGTGCCTGCCCTTTGGGAGGCTTCGCCCCACTTCCCTTCTAGGGCTGATTGGAGCCGAGGGCGGGGTGAAGGCTCCTGGGACTCAGCTACTTCTCTGTGATAGCAAAACTCCAATACCTTCTCTGACAGCAACCTGCAGCATCATTGCAAAGGAGCAAACCTCAGCCACCACGTCCAGCCTGCAGTCTCCACAGCTGCCCCCAAACAGGCATTTCCTTGGTGGCCAGAATAGGATTTCTTTATTTTCCTACAGTTCCCGGCAGCCTTCCCGGTGCTAAGGCTGAGGCTGGGAGCTCTGCAGGAAAAAACTCAAACACAGACGCAGTTCGCTCTTGGGTGGCTTTGCTCCTTCGGGTCTGCAGGGCTGCCGCAGGCCGTGTGACCCACAAACACTTCCGCACTCAAACTCGACAAAGCCCTGGGGCCTCATGGAAATGAGAAAGATTTCCCTCGAGTGTTTCTCCTATGTATTTACTGCCTGTTCTCGCCCTCCTCTAAGAGAAGGAACGATGGTAACAGCTAATACCTGCTGAGTGCTTATTACGTGTCTGGCACAACCGTAAGCATTTATGTGAGTTAACTCGTTTGTGCTTAAAGCAACCTTGGAAGTTATGTTTTCAGATGAGGAAACCAAAGCATTACAGTGCAAGGAAGTGGCAGAACGGGAGTTGGGATCCAGGTAGTTTTCCTCTGGAACTACCGCTCCTTTTCTAAGGAAACAGACAGTTCTTCCCCCTTCTCTTTCCAAGCCCTCATGTCCAGCTTGCCGAGAGGCCGTGGGCAGGCCACGTGGGCAGGAGAGGTACCTGAGTAGCCTGTGATGTCCATCGCCTTGAGGTTCCGGCATTTGATCACCGTGAGGGTGAGCCTGCCTGCCGTGGGCAGGTAGCAGAGGGAGAACATGATCTCTCCCAAATCCACGCTCTCCTGCAAGGAAGCAGACAAGAGGTCAGGGGAGGGCTCACGGCACCCTGTGCAGCTGCTGCCGGGCCGTGCAGCCAACAGCACAAGAGGAGCGAAACAAACGCCCTAGAAGCGAGTTACCTTTTGACCAGAAGAACCCTTGAAGGAGTGGTTCTCAGTATCAGGTCAGGCCCTGGGGGAGGAAGTTGGAAGCTCCCACGGCCCCTCTGAGAGGCAGAGACCAAGGGCTGCTGTCTCGGTTTCCCCACCATGACCACCTTCCAGGGACAGCATGGTGCTCTCACAGCCTGCCCTGTTTGGGGGAGTCCGAGCTGATTTGTTTATGGACTTGGGGGACCTGCCTGGGGGGTGGGGGGCACCTCGGGTAAACAGAATCCTCTGGGCTCCAGGGACTGCTCTCAAGGCTGGCTCCCTCCGCGGGGAGCACCGCCCTGGTGGGCCCCTCTTTTCTGCAGGGTGCCCTTTCTCGATAGGACTCTGAAAGGTGGGGGCATGCTGGGTGCTGAGTCCGCACTGTTGGTGAGGAACGCCCCTCCACCCCGTTCTCCTCACCCAACAGTGAAGTCCGCCCTCTGCTGGGGACCGGGACAGGTGGGCGGGGCCCAGAGGGGTGACCTGGAGGCAGAGAGCAATCAGGGGCCACGGGCCCCAGGGCCCGGCCCAGAACCCTCTGCGGCTTGTGACTGGGCCACACCCGGCCTGATGGCAAGTTCGCTGCTCTTGGCTCAGTGGATCGGGGGGATATTGTGCCCCCGGCTCGCAGGCAGCAGAGGACTGACTGGGTTATTTGATAAAGGAAAATAAACACGCTGATTTTGAGTAAATGGATGGGGGCTAAGGAAACGAGAGTCCGAGTCTCCCGGTGGCCACACCCCTCTCTGGAGAGCCCGGTCCCCGGAGTGGCCGTGCCAGGTCCTCTCTCTGCCCTGTGCTCTTTTCCCAGGAGGCTTCAGCCCCAGACCTGGGCGCCTTCCTGGCCTTTTATCCTCATTAGGGATGCTTGAGACTTTGGCTTTAATAAAACCAGGAGTGACCAGGGGCTGCAGAGTAGCCGGTGTGTTATTGGTTTCATCTCTGCCCGCTGTCAGGGGAGGCTGCCTGAGGGCCCCCGACTGGTAATGAGCTCCCGTGGCCAGAGAGGTTGTGCTGTCCAGAAAGCGGCAGGAGCTCACGTGGTCCTCTGGACTGCTGACCCAGGGGCTGCTGGGGAAGATCGGAGCCCAGCAGCAGCTGGCTGGGGGTCTTGGCTAGTGCTTGGAGCGGGTGAACCTGCGCTGGGGGTGGGGGGAAAGAGCCAGGGTGTTGGCTCCTGGAGAAGTCGGGGCTTAAAGTGCAGCTTGTGCCCCTGATGTTGCCACCCATAACCACAGCACTTTCCCCTGGCTGCAGTGCCCAGGCGTCTGGGCAGTCAGATTCTTAAAGGCACAGCATTGCTCTTGCTGGGTCCCCAGCAGCCCTTCTGCAAGAGCTCATTACAGTGCCTCTCTCTCCTTCGTGTGCTCACATCACCCCAGAAAAATAAATTCCTCTTGGTGGGCTGCCTAGGGAAGCACAGGGAACCTCAGAGGCTTTGGTCTCTGTGCCACTAACTAGCTTTGAGACCTTGGGCACGTCACTTCACATCTCTGGGCTTCAGTCAGGAAAATGGGGGAGTTGTCCTAGATGTTCTACCCTTAAGGTCCCTGCCAAATCATAAAACCAAAGATTCAAAGTGGAAAGCCTATCAGCAGCCACGACCAACTGAGATGGCCCGAGGATGCCTGCCTGGCGGCGTCTCTGGCACGGCAGCAATTTGGTTTTGAAATCCAAATGCTCTCTCTCATCGCTCCAGCCCCCACAGCCCCCAGGTGCTTTGTTCTTCCCCAGGACCAGCTTTCTTTCTCCTAAACAGGCACCGAGTGGCGTCAGTGCCTCCGGGTCCGTCTTGGGAATCCGGGCTGAGCGCAGCAAGAAGATGCTTCCTCATCTCAAAGAACACTTCTAGTCTCTTAGTCATTAAGTGGCTTGTCTGCATCTCTCATCATCAGCAGAGAAGCATCCACTATACTTTCAGAAAAGCCACAGGAGACCTAAGAGGATCTCTGGAGCACTGGGCAGGAAGTGCTAAGTTACCCTGGGACAGAGGGGCCTGGCAAAGAGACGGGGTGGAAGCCAATTTGGCTCCATGGGCTAAAGCAACATCCAGTGAGCAGCCTCTGTGCAGGCCTGGGGCTTGGGGCTGCGGGTAGAGACGTGTCAGATGTGGAGGCCGGGTGCTCGGGCCGGACCGGCTCCCCTCGTATCTGCCCACATGGCACTGCGCAACCCCCCTTCACAGCCTATAGCTCGACCGTAACTTCCGTGTTGACTGTGGGGATCGTGTGATGGTGCGGTGTTCTCCCTAGGCTGTGGGCTCTCGGAGCACAGCGCCGGGGCCGGTTCTCTCAGGTCCAGCCACTGCCTGAACACTGGCGGATGGACGACGGTCAAGCATAAGGATTTGGGGTCAGGCAGCTCGGGGGCAAGCTCCAGCCCTGCCGTTTGTGAGCAGAGCGACGTCCCCTATCAGAGTCTTGGCCTCCAATCTGTAGCACGGGGCTCCTAACTGCGCCTGCCTCTGAGGGCGGTCGCAAAGGTGACACCAAGTAATTTGTGCCGAGTGCTAGCACAGTCGGTGCTCAGTGAGGATCCGCTGCTATTACAATTATTCCTGCTAAGTACGGTAGTAAAGAGCTTGTGGTCCCCGGGCAGGGGCATGTAAGTGACACTGTTTGGTTCCATTGGTGCAGGGAGAGCAGCGTGGGCAAGACGTGGGGGAGCAGAGGGGGGCTCAGACTCTGCCAGGGACCACAGGGAAGGCTTCCCAGAGCGGGTGACGGTGGATAGGATCTAGTAAGGTGGGCAGAACGGGGTTGCTCGCGGAGAGAAACAAGCTCAGTGCGTGCGTAGACACAGAGGGAGGGGACGCGAGATGTCTACCCACCCTGGCACACCCTGGCCCCCAGCAGCCCAGGTGAGGCTGGTATTGGGGAAGAGCCCGGCCTCATCTGCCTCATGGCCCATACTTGGGCATGTGTCATTCACTCGTTACCCACCGACTAAATGCTCACAAATATGGGGAAACAGTAGTAATATGACAGACCGAGTCCCAGCCCTTTGGGGAGGGAGACAAAAATAAACTGAGCAAGAGAGCACCCGCAGGCAGCAAGGGAACCGTGACTTGGTGGAAGACACGGTCAGTCGGTGGGTCTGGTACACGCCCCGGGGACGTGAGGGCGGCTGCTGAGCTGGAGCACACCAGGGCGAGGGCGAGGGGCTGGGGAGAGAGGGCTCCACGGAGGCAGGGCCACATCTGAGGGGGCTGGATTCTATTCCCTGTGAAAAGAACAGCAGTTTGGAGACCTCAGCAGGAGTGCAGAGAACGGATGGCCGGGGGCAGAGTGGATGGAAGCCAGAAGGCTACCGATCGCTCTCCCTCCTGTAGCTTCCGCACTGTTCTGCCTCCTAAGTGTCCCCAGACTCCGAGTCCCTCTCTTTCCCACCCCTCCATGTGACCTTCCCTCTGGCCCTCCCAGTTTTCTAACTCTCCTTAGCCTCCCCCTCCAGCCTGCCCTCCTTGCTGTAACCAGGGGGTGTTCTCCTGCTCGAAATCCTCCGGTGGCTCCATTCCACACCTGTTTTGTGCTTGGAAAACCTCTCCTTCAAGCAAAACACCATCCAGAAGCCCAAGTGTATACAACCCGACGAAAAGCGGCTCAGAAACAGGGCACCGGACTCCTCCTTCCACCCCCTCCACGGAACGGAACGGAGTGGCAGTCGGTTTCTGCAGGACGGCCCGTCTTTCCTGCCGGCCTCTCTGCTCCGTGCGCCCTACGCCGCGGCCGTGATCGCCGTTCACACTTACTGAGTGTTTACTGTGTGCCATTCAGTTCGAAGTGCTTACATACATTCATCTAATCGCCACAAAAGCCCAATGAGAGGGGCACTGCCCTTACCCCCGCTTTCTCCACGGGCACTGAAGTACAGAGAGGCTGTGCAGCTGGCCCGAGCACACACAGCTGCCGCACGGCAGAGCTGGGGCGTGCAGCCAGGCAGCCGGTGGAGTGGCTGTGGAGCCCAGGGTTTGGGCCGCTGCACCACCCCGCCTCTCTGCGACTCCGCCCTCCCCAAACCCTCCAGGCTCCTTTGCGCGACCACGCCTCTGCCCTGGTCTTTCCCCAGCCTGAAATAACCTCTCCCTACCTCTGAATGTCCTGCACAGCGCTGTCCCTCCAGGCCCACTGTCCTGTCCCCTTCTCTGGGTCACCTCCCTTCACTCCCCTGGTCTGACTTGGGGAGTGCTCCCATTGTCCCCAATTACAAGTGCCCTGGAGCAAAGGCAAGGCCCCTCTGGGAGACAATCTGTAGGACCTGGTGACCCACTGGGTGGGAGGCTGCAGTGGAAGAGAGAGGATATTGTCACTCAGCCGCCCCCGAGCCCCCATGCTGGCTCAGGGCTCTGCTGGGAGGGGGAGCCAAGGGGTGGGCGTTCCTCCAGGGTGCCGAGAGGACTCCTGCTGCGAGCTGGGGCTGCTGACGTGGATGGGTTCCTCCCGAGCTCCTCCTCAGGCCTGTGCTTCCAGGCTCTGGGGAGAAGCTGGGGGTGGCGGAGGAGCAAGGGCGGGGTGTGTGCTGCCTTGTGATGCTCAGGCTCCCTGCTGGGTTCTGTTTGTTCTGAGTTCCAAGCCTGCCTTCTCTCTCAAGTGCTTTCTGGCCCAAGGGCTTTTGTAGCGTTATGAATAAATAATGCAGCAGAATTGAGGCGCCTTAAAGAAACTCCATAAACTCCAGCTTCAGCCTGCGGTGTGGACACTGTGAGCTTGGGACCCCATGGAGAAGAGGGGGACCCTGCAGCTCATGCGGGGCCAGGAGGTGCGGGCGGAAGTGGGTGAGATCCCAGGGGGGCCCGGTTTGATCCGAGAGGACTGAGAGACCAAAGCACATCAGCAGGAGACAACTGCTACCGTATCTGAGCATCTTCAGGGAAACAGATGGTTTTATTTAGGAAACTTTCCCAGCCTCTCGTTCGTGAACCTGCCCTTGAAAAGTGGTTGAGGGCTTCACACGCACCATTACTTTTGAGTGAACATCCATGACTCAGAATCACACTGGGAGGTGCGGATCTCTCCCATCTTTGAAAAGATGGGTGCAGAGGGAATGGGGCTGTGTGGGGGCGGAAGGAGCTAGAGGAGAGCAGGGTTTGCAAAGTTCTAGAAGAAGTAGAGGCAGTGCCTCATCAGGCTGGAAAGCCTGCACCACAAGAGAAGCCAGGGCCGAGGACCTCACCTCACTCTGGTCCATCCATTGGCATCTTCATTAATGACGGAGAGGAGCAAAAGGCTCAAGAATGAAGTTATGCATGAGAATCCGTCTTCATTTCCTGGCTCAAGCGGTCCAGCCGCGTGGCTGTCAAACAGCTGCCGGTCTCCCCAGGAAGACGGTGTGCATCTTGGCAGTGAGCATCCCACCTCCATGGATCAGGGCGGTGGCGGGTGGGGGTGGGGTGCTCTCAGCAGGAGGAAGATGCGTTGGTCCCAGTGGGGTCTTCCCCTGGGGCAGCTGAATGGTTCTGCCAACAAGAGCCCTGAGGCCAAACGGGCAGGGCTTTGGGCGCAGCCGAGGGCACACACTTGAACTGCCGCCGATGGTGGCTTTAGCTTTCTTCTTTCTTTGCTGACCCGGAGGTGGAGGCCTTCCTCCACCTCCTGCTCCGGACTCCCCAGAGTCTCCCGGTCTTGCTGGGGTGAGGCTGCTCTGTGAAGACCCCTTTTAGCCTTTCGTGGAAGTGACTGTCTGCTCTTGAAACTTCCGCTTCACTCCCGCCCCGCCTCTGGCTGTCCCTTTCCAGGCTCTGCGGGGTCCTCCTCTCGCGCCTGCCTCCAGATAGAGCTCCTCAGAGCTCAGGTCTGGGCCTCTTCTCTCCTTCTCATCCATAACAGTCATGCCTACCTCCAAGGTCATGACTCTGAACTTGTGGCCCCTTCAGAGACCTGCCTTCCAGACTCCAGACTCACATAGCCAACACGTCTCAGTGGGAACGGCTCACAGAAATCGAACACTTCTCAGAGGCGAACTTGGTCTTCCACCCCTCTTTTCCTTTTTTAAAAAATATTTTACTTACTTATTTTTAGATAGAGGGGATAGGAAGGAGAAAGAGAGGGAGAGAAACACCAATGTGTGGTTGCCTCTGGCGCGCCCCTCCTGCCCCGCAGTGGGGACCCAGCCTGTAGCCCAGGTATGTGCCTTGACTGGGAATTGAACTGGTGAAGCTTTGGTTCGCAGGCCGGTGCTCAATCCACTGAGCCACACCAGCCAGGGCGTAAGGTGTTCCTCAGGTGACGATCTCCCGCACTGGACTCCCTTGAGGAGGCAGGACTTGATTCCTGAACTGCACCCAAGATTTGCTGAGTCTGAATCTCCGCAGGTGAGGCCTGGACGTGTGGGTGATTGACAAGCTTCCCGGGTGATCCTTGCGTGTCCTCAGTTTGTAACTTAAGGAGATTCCGAGGCTGCCCTGGATCCGACCCTGTTAGCATCTCTGTGACACGAAACGTGTCCCCTCGGAGCATGACCAGAGCTGTTGAGTACCAGCGCTGCTGAACAAAACTTAGGGTTGTCAAAAGGCCTTTTCTCCTTCGTTGGGTGACGAGGGTTCCAACGGCTCAAGCCACACGGGACCCTCAAGAAGCTGCTTGCTCACCATTGCCCTTCACCTTCTCCCTACACACCACAGGCACCCTGGACAGCTAAATTTTAGCAAGAAGGCACCTCACACACATATAAAGGGTTAAAAAAAAACCGGGTAGTATTTTACAGATGTCTGGCCTCATTCCGTAACAACACCATACGGTGTTCCTCCAAGTGTGGTTCCCTGGCCAGCAGCATCCCTCCCACAGGGAACTTTCCAGAAATGCAAATTATCAGGCCCCACCTTCACCAGGGGGGTGGGGTCCAACGATCTGTTTTAACAAGCCCTCTTGGGAGGTCTTAGGAACTAAGAACCGTTGCCTGATCGAGTGAAAAGAGCCAACTGAGCATGTCCACTCTGGCCAGGATTCTGAAGTTTCTTGCACTTCATTTAGCCCACTTATTCTGGTGATCAAAGCCAAAGTCAAGGGCGGAGGGAACTAGCAGATAGAAAGCGTCTAACTAGTTTGTAGAGACCATGCCGGGCACTTAACATATATTTAATTCATTTCATTCACACAGCATCCCTCTGAGGAACCCATAATCACAGCCAGATCGAGGTTCATAGAGGTTAGGCCACTTGCCTAAGGCCTCACGGTGATTAACCACATCTGGATGTGGACTCGCGTGGTCGCCTCTGGAAGCCTCGCTCTCCTCCACCTCTCCGCTGCCCACCCTCTGCCCGTGCTTGTTGACCCGGTAGCTAAGGGGCCGTGTGGGTCTTGGAGGTGAAATGTCTTGGTGTTCTGGAAGCAACGGCACTAGGAGCGAAACCTCAGAGACTGAGTTTACCTCCCTCCTCCTGCCGCAGGCTGCTTTCCCTGCAGGGGACACACGGGTGGTTTCATAGCCCGCGCCACAGATTTCAGGGGGAGCCATCTCCTGCTAACTTAAACCAGCAGTGTGGCACCCCGGCCGCAGCCTGCCATTTGTCACAAAAAACACCTGCACGTCGTCCTCTCACGAGGAGCTAAGTTGCCCGTGGACACTGCCATGTAGGAGAAGTCGGGAGAGGAGGAAGCTGGGCCAGTGGTAGGCAGAGCCCCTGGGCTAGGAGCTCTTGTCCCCATGTGGAAGCTCTTTTCCTTGTGCGGAAGCTCAGTGGAAGGACCCTGGGCTTTCTGCGCATGGGGACCTTGCCACCTGAGCGCCCCTGGGGTGCAGCCACCAGCACTGGGAGGAGGAAAGCCGTAAGGGCAGGCGGTTGGGGCAGGTGAAGCGTCTCCCTCGGTCTCCTGCAGGGTTGGAGTTCTTTCTCCCGCTTTCATCTTCTTGCTTTCTGGAGTCTGGAGGTGCGGTGAACGGATGGCGCGCAGCCCCTATGGGCTTCCCGGGAGACCTGAAGGTGTCACATCTCAGGGTGCCTTCCCTCGGTGGGATCTGTGGATCGGAGCGAGGCCACTCCCATCCCATGTCACTAGGCAGCAAGAGACCGAGTGACTGGTCAACCCTCCCAGCCCTAGCTTCCACACTCCATCCAACCACCAAGGCCTCTCTTTAAAACATGTCCCGCACATGTCTTTCAGCGTCCCCTCGTCTGGAACGCGGGAAGCGACCCCTGCTGTCCACCCCAATGCCTCCCAGGACGCTCTGCCCTCCCCTCCTCCTCTGGTCTGCTGGTTCGTCACAAAACACGGACGCTGTGCCTTCACAGCCTGGAAGGCCTGTATTGGATTTCACTCCATCTTCCCTTCTCCAAAGGCGAGAAGCTGTTTTCTTGACTACCGAATGTTTCAAGGCGTTTGGGCCTCATCCAGCCCCAGAATTTTCGGCGGGGGGGGTCTGGTGGGAAGATGGGGTTTTGACTCTTCATCCAACCGGAGGGGAGGGATTACAAGTCTGGGCATCAGTACATACTGCCCCCATGGGGGACGCATGGGGTTTGGGACAGAGCCTGGGGTTCGAGTCCCTGCCCTACCACTTTCCAGCTGCGTGACTGTGAAAGGCATTGAACTTCTCCATGATCATCAGTTGCCCTTGAGGTGGTCCCCTACCAGGCAGCTGCTCTGAGCCCCAGGTTTGCAGGCGTATGAGGAAACCACAAGGAAGACTTTACTGTCTGCTAGTAGAAAAATCAACATTCACAGGTAGCGTGCATGCAATTTGTTTGTAAACCTCCCATTCTCCTGCCATTTGGGCCAGGCAGTGGCCCTGCACTGCTGGGTGTCCTGTTGAAAGCCCACCTGGTGGTCCGAGGGCCAGGTGCAGCCTGTGGGTTTTAGAGGCCACCGGTCCTGGTTTTAGGGCCCACGGGAAGCCGCACTAGCTTGTGGGTTGCCTCTTCCCTCTCAGCCCCGGCCTTCCCCACCCACCAGCACCTTCAGCACGTGAGGTTAGGGAAGGCATCTTGTGGGTCGTCTGAGGCTCCAGGCTCAAGCAACAGGATAAACTTAGGGCTAACACTAACCTTAGAGCCTGAAGGCCTGAGTTCAAATCCCAGCTCTGCTGCTAACCAGCGGAATGATGGAGGTCGAGTCACCGTGCCTGAGCTGTGGCCGCCTCAGCTGTGAAGTGCAAGCATTGTAGCAGACGACCTCACCTCCTCTCCAGCACAGCAGGGTTAACCGTGACAATGAATGACGGGGTGCGCTCAGACCCCTCGCCTGGTGTCTAGGGCACAGCAGGCCCTCCAAACCTTTCCTTAAACGTTCGGGTCCCTTCCCACTCTGTCCCGCTGCGGTGCTGTGTCACCAGGTGGCCAGCTGGGGTTGGTTTCAGCCATCGCCACGGTGCATGGTGCATGGTGACAATGTACCACGGCTGGGAGAGGAGGACAAGGCGGGAGGGAGCCTGGCCCCACCACCACTCTGTACAGGGAGGCTGTTCTGAGCCAGGCCCCTGGACCTCCCTCCCCGCTCTGCTCACCCCAGAGTGCCGCGATGAAACACCAAATTAGCTCCACGATTCTAACGCCTCCCAGAGTTAGAGACTGCTCATCCTGCCAGAGTCAGCTAGTGTCTCCCATTGGTGAGCAGGTGACACCCAGTGCAGAGCGGCAGGACCAGAGAGCGAGGCACGGGCGGGGGCGGGTAGGCATCCGTGGGGCTGGGGAGGAGGGGTCCATGGAGCCCAGGCTCCTGCCTGTCTCTCTACCAGCGAGCGCCACGGCGTGGGTGTCTGAGCTCTGAGCAAAGTTCTTGTTGAATTAATGAGCGACCCTTTTGGAGGGATTGCCTTTTGCACCAACGAGTCTGGCATCAGGGCAAGGCCACACCCCAGCGGCCCCTCCCACTCCTCACAGGGAACCAGGGACTCACCAATGACAGTTAAGCAGAGGCCTGGTCCACTGCGGGAAGGTGGGCCTGGGGCCACCTGATCCATCTGTGAGCTGGTCTTCGCCACCCCACCTCTGAGCCTTGGCCCTCCGTGCCTGACACCTCCTTCCTCCCGCTCTCCACCAATACCCTTCCCTTCTTCAGCTTCTGGAAATTGAATCCCAGAAACATCCAGGCCTTCCCTAGCCAATGCATCAACCCTTTCTGCCTCCGGGGCGTTCCTGAATTCATAGGATTTTTCTAAGCAAAGGGAGGACTCTGGATTTCATCAAAATGTTAATGGTGGTTATCACAGGATAATTGGCTTACGGTCAGCCGTGTTTCATTTTTTGTGGCTTTCCGTACTTTCCAAAACATCTAAAACAAGAATGTAATACTTTGCCTTGAGGCAAGGAATAGTAAAATATATTGTAGTCATATAGCTTTTAAAGAAAATGATCTCGGTTTTGGTTCTCTGTTCTATAGCTTTAAAACTGTGTGACTTCAGGGAATTCCCTCGGTTTGCCTCATTGATAAAATCAAAATTCTGATTTCTGACTGTGTTGAGAGGCTTAAATGAGATAATGTATTTAGAAAGTGCTCTATAAACACACTGTATTTTACTGCTGCTAGAACAGGATCAATAAACTGTGGAAAAAGCCTCAGAAGGCCCTTTCTCATTGATAATTTATTGTATCCTCACTGCGGCCTTGCGCCCTACAGGTTACTTCCCACATTTCACTAACGAGGAAACAGAGAGGGGATGCGATTTGTCTAAGGCCACACAGCAGAGGCAGGATTCCAGCCCTGGTCTCCAGACTCCAAGGCCTGCTTACTGGCAGGTTCTGAGAGCTGGCACGGGTCTACCACATGCCTTACAGAGGCCTCGTGGATGCTAACGGACAGGCCAGAGCTGACCCTGTCACCTTGGACAGTATCACCCCCTTACCAGTGCCTCAGCTTCCCCAGGAGTGAATCGAAGAGCTATCTCTCTCCTCCTTTCTCAGCACGTGGGAGATACAACCTCAACTGGGAGCCCTTGTGAGCTTATTCTAACCACTCCCACGGGTGTCGAGTAAGCTGCATAATCTTCAGGACACAAGGTCCCCTGAAATTCTTCTTTTCCTAATGCACTTTCTTAGGACAACCAAAAAGTGTCCCACGCTGCAGGGCTGGAGTCCTCTGGGGAAGGGGAAAGTGACAAAAAGCCAATCCTTGTGTCAGGGAGCCAGCGTGTATGGGTGGGTGTGCAGGGCCACCTGAGCCTGGCCCGAGGAGGCACTGGCTGACCCCTGTGGGCCACGCAGGCCGGTGGGCTGAGAGCTCCTTCCCTGCCATCTCTTGTAAGAGGAAACAGTCGCTCAGCCAGAGTTCCTCTGGTCAAAAACATTGCCCAGATAGACTTGGGAAAATGATTTTCCTTCAGAAACGCTCGCTCACTCCTCAAAGCGAGCTGGGTGTCTGCCCAGTCTTAGAGAGGATTTACTAACACCAAAAAAGCAAAAACAACCCCGGTCAGCAAGAACTGGAATTAAAGGCACTCACTGCCTGCCTTTTCCCTGGGCCTGCCTTCCTCCCCCCACCCAGACCTACCCAAAAGGCCCAGAAGCAAGAAGAAAGTCTGCTCCCCATGCTCCCCACTGCTCCCTAAAAGCCATCCCACAGCCTTGACCCCCCTCTTCAAGATGCTTATCTAGCCAGGGTCTGCCTCCCTGGGCAGCATGCCAGCTCCAGAATTCTCCCTAATGGTGAGTGCCTCTGCCTGCTGCCCTCTTAGACCCTCGAAACCGGGCTGCTCCCCACCCGCCTGTCTCCACTGTGCGCCAGCTCTCAGTTCATACGATGTATCGATTTGGGGGAGGAGGTAAGAAAGGAAGGCTCCTCCGAGTGTCACTCCAGTGGGGCCCTTGGGAGTGATGGAGATGGTTTCAGCTGGAGATGGCTTCTGACAACGTGGGGGAGGCATTTCGAGCAGGTGCCTCAAGTCACAAAGCCAGCCTGTCCCCAACTTCTCAAGAAGGGACATGCTGATCATGCTTACAGGACATACCACCAGAGCTGTTTTCCTCTCTGAACACTGGACTCTGCCTAGCACGTGGCCCAGTGTGTCACTACAGAGATGTGAGTCTCCTGAAGGCTCCCGGGGGACGTAGACTCACTCAGCCCCCCCGGGAAGGAGTCTCGGGACAGTCTGCTCTGGGTGGGGGACAGCCACTCCCCACCCCTCCTACAAGGACAGGGCTCCCTGAAGCAAAGTAGCTGCCTGCCTGGCGGCAGGGAAGGGACTAGGGGGCTTGCCAGGTAGGGAGGGGCGGAGGCAGTAGCTCCTTCTTTCTCCCCAGAGTTGCCCTTTTCTCTTCGGGGTTTTCTCTTGGGTTCCAGCTGCCCCACCTTCTCTGCACTCTCTTTCAAGCTCTGACCCAAGTGTGCACCCAGATCTGGTCTCCTGGTTCCCACGGCTGCCCTGAGGTGGCCTGGCCAGGGGGAGAGGAGCTGCTCTCCATACTCAGGTGACAGAGGAAATAAGCAGAGAGGATGCAAGTAAGACACAGGTCGAGGGCCTTGGGAGTCTTACCCTCTGGGCCCCCAGGGGCTGGGACAAGTTCACAGGCCTCTCCCTGCTCCTTTCTGGGGAGTGGCCTCCTCTCTCTTCTCGATGTCCACCTGTGCTGTCCCAGCAGCCTGTGTGTCCTTCCTGCCTGAGATCCCACCCAACCCTCCCGTGGGCCTGGGGCCTCCCTCCGAGGAAAGGCTGTTTGTTCCCTACTGGCAGCACTGGCAGGGTGCAGATGGAACACGCTGCCCCTTCCTGTCCCAGGTGGCCACTGCACCTGTCCCCTAAGGCGGGGCTTCCTTGGCACGCCGAGCGATGGCCCGACAGGCCCCTCTCCTGGCACACAGAATGCCAGTGGCTATAGCAGTTCTCAGGTAACCAGAGAAAACAAGCTCCCTGTAAAACCACAGCTGCTTTCCCTGGAGGGTGGAGCCGTCGGGGGCCCACAGAGCCTCAGGGCCCCGCTGCTGCCGGACTCAGCCGAGGGCCTCGTTGGGTTCTGACTGTTCAAAAGTGGGGCTGGAACTGAGCCTGGGCGCAGGCGCTGGAGAGAGCTCAACTGCCCAGGGCACTTTAAAGAGCGGCCTTGTTTGTTGGTTTGTGACTGTGACTGAGGCTTGGAACCTCAGGGACTACGGAGAGGGGCCAGCGGGAGATGAGACTGGCACTCTGTGGGAGGCATGGCTGGGAAGACCCCTGGCGCAGGTGTCCACCAGCAGCCCCGTGCCAGGTGGGGCTCTTCACTGGCCAATGGGAAGGTCAGTACACAATTCCCATGACGACAAACCTCCACTGAAGCTTGTGACCCACTTCGTGTGGCTTGGGGTGTGGTGGGGCTGGGCTTGTGTCCCGGGACTGCGTCAATGAAGGAACGGCCACCGGAGGCCCAGAGGAGAACATTACAGAAAACACAGAAAACAGAGCCAGAGAGACCAGAACACCTGCTTTTCCCATCCCAGTGGAGGCAGGACCTTGGGACAGCTCCAGGGAAGGAGGCAGCAGGGAGAAGAGTCGGGAGTGCAGTGGGGCCGACTCACCAGGGCCTGACTCCCGCCTCTGCCTCTCACTGGTGTGTGACCGTGGGCAAGGTGTCTGAGTTTCCTCATCTGGCGACTGGGGATAATAGCGGTTCCCACCCTGCGGGGTGGTGGTGCGGGTTCAGTGTAAGCTACGGCACTCAGAGCGGGGGAGCCCCAGGGACGCCCCGCTGCCACCTGGAATCGGAATTCTGCATGCACACAATAATCCGAGTCTTGTTCTCTCATCCATGCCCCACCCCACCTTGACCCCCTCCCCCCACACGCACTCAGATCGGTGATTTCTGATCACGGCATAAAACAGCTCCTGGGGAAACCGGTTTCATAGTCAAGGACGTTGGTGCCCTCCCTGAATTCCAAGCTGTGCCTAGGCCAGGCCACCCGCAGGGCAGAACTCTAACGTCTGTCTTCGGAAACAACCACTGTGTTTCTCAGGCCACCAAGACCGAGGGCAATGCCAGAGAGGAGTGCCCAAGTCGACACCTTGCCCAGCCCCTCTCTCCCCACGACCTGTCTCCCTACTCTAGTCCCCCCATCCAAGGCCATGTGGAAAGTGGACTCAATGGAAAAGCCTCCAGCCCAAGTGTCGTTGCGCCCTAGAGAGACCCTCAAGGTCATTCTTTGCAGAGAAAAGAAGGCATTAGACATTCATGGACAGTGAGTGGGCGTCAACTCAGACACAAGAGGGAAATGTGCCCACAGGGGACGGGTGATGAGGATGAACGAGGGCCAGAGGGGCTCAGGGTTGGCGGGGGAGCGGGGTGGACAGGGCTCCCCGCTGGAGAGGCCACATCTTTCTACATTATTGCTGACGCTAAAATGCCATAAAAATAGGCTAACAACCAGACTGGGCCACCTAGACTCTGCAGCTGGTTTTGTCTCCTTCCTCCTCCAAGGTATAAATATTTATGCGTAATGGGGGGCTTTGAGGTGGGGGCTTAGTTGGCTTAAGGTCGGAGGTACTTTGCCAAAGCCTCTCTTTCCTCCTTGGTCCTCTGGCTGATGTTTCTCGTTGATTTGCCTATTTCCAGTCCCTGTACAGAAGGGGAATCTCTTTCATGGAAGAGAAAATGATGTCATCTTTGCTCTGCGCCTTGTAGGACACTTCACACCTTGAACTCCAGGTCTTCCCTTGGCCCTCTTCCCTACAAGATAGAGAGGCTCGCAGGCCCAGGATGAAGATGGTGAGTGGGCAATGACCTTGGAGTGGAAGTGGGTGGGCGGGGGAAACAGGGCGAGAGAATTTCCTGTGAAAACCTAGAGACGAGGAAGACAGTGGGCAGAACATAGCACTGGGTCTCACGAGACCTGGGTTCGGTGTCCAGTTTGCATGGACTCACTGAGCCCCCCCAGACAGGTGTGACTTCTCCCGTCTTCACTTGCTCATCTGTGGCAACGGGCTGTTGGGCCAAACCATCCCCAAGGTCTACCCAGCTCTGAGCTGCCCAGAGTCCACAAGAACATGCAAGCATCACGCTGTGGTCCTCAGGAAACTAGGAACCCCTCAGAGGCTGCCCCAGTTTCCCCAAGGCCGCTGCTAGTCTACTTAGAGTTTCACCACGAGCTCCGTCCATCTCCCTGAACTGCTGCTGATCCCGGGGGCCCGCTGCATCCCTTCCTCCTAAACGAATCCTGGAGTTGGAGCATCCTTGACTGTCCAGAGGGTGTGTTTGGCAGTTGCCTCCTTTGTGACCAAACTTGCTCTCCGGGAGAAGACGTGGCTGTGGGTTGTCAGGTGATTGAAGCAACAAGGCACGTGCGCGGAGCAGCCAGGCGGGACGCACCTACGTGCCCCAGGGTTGGAGAAATAGATTTCTGCCGATGGAGGAGCTTGTTGACTAATGATTTCCCATTCACTCTCATGTAAGGGACAGATGAAATATTTATACTACAGAGACAAGCACATACTAGATAAGCAGGGGCACGCGGGGCCAGGCTGGGGCAGGGTGGGGCAGGCTGGCCCATCAGCAGAGCCCAGCAAGCTGCTGGCAGAATGGGGCCACCCTGTGGCTGCCGCTGGGAGCTGGGCTGTGCGGGACGCCAGCAGGGTGGGCAGTGGGGCTGGTCAGATGCTAGGACTTGAGCAACAGTGACCAGGGACCTGCCACCACTGTTTTGAGAGCCCATTTCCTGGGAAGCTGCAGGGAAGGACCTATTGCAAAAGGCGGAACGCCCGAGGCCAGTAGAGCGGTTATTGAGCAACTCAGCTTACTGCCAGGTCAGAGCCCTGTCTGGGCCAATCAGTTTTATCTTCTAGCACTGCACAGGAAACCTTTGACCCTGCGTCCCCACCAGCAGCTGCCAGTCCCAGGCGGCCTGAGTGGGAGGGTTGAGGGTCAGTGCGCATCCACCATCTCTGCTACGGGGATGCGGACTTGGCACGCCCCCTGGGCTGCAGGGGCCCTGTCGCCGCGGTGGGAGTGGGTGTCTATCTCCCAAACTGACGTGCTGCCTGTGGGATGGGGCCTGGCCCCCACACCCCACCTCCCCACCTTCAGGGTTCTCCATGGGTTTTCAGCCACCTTTTTCTAGGAGATCCTTGGCCCCTTGGGGAGTCCCAAAGTCAAGTTCCTCTTGGCTTCAGAACCTGGAACCTGGTGAGCCACATTCTCAGGACCTGAGCTTTGAGCATGGAAGGACCCCGTGCTGCGGCCCCTCCCGATTTCCTCCCCGTCACAATAGGACAGGAACTCTGAGGACAGGGCTGCAGTTCTTATTTGAAAGCAGAACGAGCTGCTCTCGGCTTCGACGATCCTACCCAACTGTCCTTTGCATGGCCAGGGGCTGAAGGGATTCACTGGGTGGGGGCCTGGACTGGACATCCCACCCACAGCCTGAGTGTGGAATGTAGGAGGAGAGCTTGGCGTTCCAGAGCACGGGGAGTGCGAGGCCGGCCTGAGGCAGTGTGGTGGGGAAGCGACGTTAGCAGAGACAAGCAGGCCAGAGGCAGCCCACGTGGCTTCTGACTCGGGCAGCGTGCCAGGAGGCCAGGAGGGCATCGCCAGGGCTTGCCAGGGCCAGGCAGCTCACAGCAGGGCCGGCCAGCTTCCTACGTTATTCAGAGCAGCTCTGGCTGACCAGCTTGGGGAGCAGGCTTCACGGGTCTGGGCCGGCAGCCCAGGCCCAGCCTTGCTCCCATCACGCCTCCTGGGGCTTCTGCGTGACCCTGGTCTGCCCTGCAGGCCTGTGCTGGAAAGCTCTGCCTGTCTGCTTGCACCCCAGCGTGGTCCTGCCTGCAAGGGTCCAAACACTCAGGAATTTAAGCATAATTCTAGGGATGCTGAGGCCTGGCTGCAGGTCCCGGATGGAGTGTGTGGCCTTGGCCTGAGGTGCTCTGAGTGGGTTGGGGCTCTCACCTGCTCCCTACTCCCACCCCCAGCCCACCTTTCCCCCAAGGTATGGTCTATATCTGGACGCAGCCTGTGACACACTGCGAAGTCAGCTTTCCTCGCCTTTTAAAACCTCATTTCAGGGACTATCCACGTGAGGAAGTTTCCCTAACACGGTAAACCCATGTCCCAGTCTTCCACAGACGATCTCGTCCCCAGCCAGGCTCCACGGAAACGGCTCTGGTCAAGGCTGACGCAGGACGAGATGCCAGGTCTCAGTCTGCACCCTGCTGGAGCCGCCACCGCCTCTGACCCAGGGCATCCCCCCTCTCTCGGCCCGGAAACGTTGTGTCCCGGGACACTGCCCCTTCCTGGGCCGCCTCCCGTGACCCCGACTGCTGGCCGTCAGTCCCCTTTGCTGGTTGGCCCCCGTGGTCCTCACATCTAAACAGCAGAGCCTCCCAAGGCTCAGTCTTGGGTCTGCGTCTCTTCTCGAAACTTGGGATCGCAACTCGTCTCCTGGTTCGCGACACCATTTCTGTGCTGACGTCTCCCCCATTCGTTTCTTTAGCCAAGGCCTCTCTCCCGAACCCTAGACTGTGTATCATAGCTCTCATTCAACATCTCCACGTGGCTGTCCCAAAGGTCCCTCAGGTAGAACGTGTCCAAATCCGAGCCCCTGATCTCCCTCCCCTCCAGGATTTCCCGACTCAGTGAATGGAGATCCCCTCCTGAGTTGCTTGGGCTGAGAACCTCACATCTTCTCTGTCTCTATACCCTCGACCCTACACCCATCTGTCAGCAAATCCTGCGCGGTCCGCTTTCCGAGTGCAGGGTGGGCTGAGAGCCCGCCTGCGGTGGTTTGTAGGGAAAATCATACAATAACTAATAAATAATCACGCAAGAATAAACTCTGCATTTTGCACACTCACAACTGTAAACCTACTTTCCCCCACCCGTATATCCAGTCAAGCCACATCTTCCTCTCTGCCTTGTTCCAGCCACCACTGTCTGCTTCGTGTGGCAGGAGCCTTCCGACCGGTTTCCACGACTCTGCCGGGACTGCAGTCTCTTTCCAACCTGCCAGCTACAGTGACCTTTTAAACTCCTGGTGGCGGAGCCCCACGCACCTCTCCTGCCCCTTCGCTGCTCCCGTTTCATCTGGTACTCTCTCCCCTCCCCAGCCCCATTTTTGCTTCAGCCGCATTGGCGCTCTCCATGTTCTTTGGATAAGCCAGGCGCCCCGCCACCTCAGGGCCTTTGCATATGCCTTTCTCTCTGCCCGGCCGTCCCTTCTTCCACATGTCTGCACAGCTCGCTCCCTCTCCCCTTTCAGGTCTGTTCAAATGGCCCCCTCTTGGGGAGCCCTCCCCCACCCACCCAGTTCTTCCCTGCAACCCTCTCTTCCAGCCACCCTCCCCAGCCCCACAGTCTCCAACACGTCGCCACTTTCTGTTCTCCCTGACACTGTTTGTCTGACTTGTCCATTCGTCTTCTCTCAGGCAGCATCAGCCTGAGAGCAGGGGCTGCATTCACAACTGCCTCCCGTGCCCAGGGCTGCGTGTGGAACCTCCCGAGGCTCACACGTCGTGGCGGAATGCACAGTTCCCGAGCTGCCCCTCCTGCCATCCTCAGCTCTCTTTTCTCTTGGATTGCCTCCTCCTCAGTGCCCTTTGCTGGCCCCTCTCGACTGTGGGGGTTCCCCGAATTCTCTTTCCACCTTCTCTCACTCTCCCAACTTCAATAACCACTTCTGTCTCCCCCTTCTCCTTTTAATGCCACTTGCCTGTGCTCGTTTGCTTGCATTTTTCATTCCCCTGAGACCTCTGTTCCACTGGAAGCCCCTCGAAAGCAAGCATCATATTTGTCCCTCCAACAGCCAGTTGTTCTAGGACCCAAGTAAGTTCTCTGAGGGATCTCTGACAACGTGTTGAGTGGATGAAGATCCGTTACGCTTCTCTCTGGCTCTGCCTGCCTCCTGGCCAGGCCAGGGCTGGGAGGCTGAGATCCAGGGCAGGCACCTGTAAGGTGCGCACTAAGCCTCTGGTCAATGAGCCCTAGGGAGGCTTCCTTCCGGGGGATCTCATGAGCCACAGCGGGTCCCGTCAGCCAAGTCTTTGGCCTACTTGAAAAGGCCTTCTGCGGCTACCCTGGGACCTCATGCGACTGGAGTGTGTGGACGCAAGAAGAAGATGCAACACAACTCTTTGGCAATGGACTCAATGTCCTTTCAGGAGGCCTGCCTTCCCTCAGCACCCACATGTCCCCTCAACAGCCAAGTGCCTCCCTGCCGCCCCCTTAGACCGTGAGGGCGGGACTGGAGTCGAGGTCCTTGTATTCCCCGTGCCAGGCAATGCCTGGCGCATAGTAGTCACACCACAGACAGTTACTACATTAAGAAAAGGAGCCCCGTTGCCCTGGCTGGTGTGGCTCAGGGGATTGAGTGCCGGCCCGTGAACCAAAGGGTCTTGGGTTTCGCAGGCCAGGTCCCCAGTAGGGGGCACACGAGAGGCAACCACACATTGAAGTTTCTCTCCCTCTCTTTCTCCTTCCCTTCCTCTCTCTAAAAATAAATTTTAAAATATATTTTTTAAAAAAGAAAAAGAACCCTGTCTTATGTAAGAGAAGTTCCTCCTAGAGCCGTGCCCCGATCCAAGGAAAACAGAAAAGCACACACACTCTCGTCCAAACCCCCTCTTTCCACGCTCTTCCCGCTCACTGCGGTCACAGCCAGGCCTAGGGCTTCCCTGCTCTAGAAGCCTTCTCAGACAAACCTCCTCTAACCTTGATTTCTGTTCTCCATCTCTCCTCCACACCCTGCACACGGTTTGGAGCGCAGCAGCTGGCACAGTTTCGTAGTAAGCTTCCTGAACTGCTCCGTCCCCACCTGTGCACCCTGTGTGAGGGGGCTGGGGGCTCGGGCGGCCACTGGGTGTGCTCTGCAGTTCCCATCGGCCTGGCACTTGGAGGTCGGGGGTTCACTCTTGGCCACCCTCTCCACAGCCCGGCTCCCAGCCTGTCCCCAACGAGCGCTCGGGAGCCGCACAGAGCTGACACTCAGCACACGCTTGTTGAATGAAAGAGGGGTGAATGTCTAGGTCAATGGCCACAGGCAGAACACTGGGAAATGGCAGAGGAATCCAAGGGTGGGGACCCGAGCTGCCCCGACAGCGAGAATGAGAGAGGCTAACCGGCCACGCGGGAAAACACAGACCTCGACCTGCTGCACGACTTCAGGAGCAGGGTCGTCGCACCCTCTCCAGCCGAGCGAGGGCCACGGGCTCTGCTGGTGACCTGGATTCGAATCTTGGCCCCTTTCCCCCCGGGTGACTCTGGGTGAGTCACATAACCTGGAACCTTTGTTTGTCTACTTATATACAGGGGACAATAATAAGGATTGTGATGAGGATGAATTCTTATAAAACTGGTTGTGCTCTTGGCTCCCAGTAGGAGCTCAAGTAATAACCTACATGGTCCCCAGGAAGTGGGGGACCTGGGAGGCGACAGGTGAGGAGGGAACTCAGCCCTGGCACAGGACTACGCCGTGTGGGAGAAGGGGGAAGACCGCTCGTTGGGGCAGCCTTCCCTGTGGCAGGGACTTCCCTGTGGCAGGGACCTCCCCGAGGACACTTCCCAGGAGCTGAAAGAGGACTGATTCCTACCGACATTTAAGGGAGGTGGGCGCGTCTGAAATCCCACCCAGTGGCCTATGATCTTCAGGGTTAGGCCTTTACTATGGAGCCTGCACTGCAGGGCCTGGGCGCCTCTGCCCTGGGAAAGCGAGAGGGCCGAGTTCTCTAGAGGAGAGACCGGGAACCTCAGAATCACAGCGCTCTGCAGCGGGTTTCACACTGAGCAATTGCAGCCCAGAGAGGGGAAGTCACTTTTCCAAGGTCACACAGGCACACGTGGCCTCGCTAGGACAAGGAATAAATAGGAATGACAATGACCGATAACCAGTCAGGACAAGCAGTCCGACTGAAGTGGGGGTCAGGCCTGGGTACAGTGACCCACAGGCGGAGCTGGAAGGAAAGGCACCGAGAATGCGGCTCGGGACGCTGCTCTGTGACAGCGCGGTCCTGGGCGTCCTGTCTGCGTCTTTTAGTTAGTTTGCTACTTATGACACCACCATGATCTGCATGCCATTATTATCATCCCCGTTTTGCTGATGTGGAAACTGAGGCACGGTTTAATGTCCCCGAGGTCTGAAAGCTAGAAAGTGTGGAAGTTAGAACACAACACAGGTTGGTTTGGCACCAGCTCTGCTCACTCCCAGGCGGAGCCGCCCCAGGGGACACGCAAGCCGTTGGCGTCACTCTCTCCCTGCCGACTCTAAGTCCAGGCTCCCCGGAAGTACACAGAGCACTCCATCAGCCCCCCAAACATCACGCACACACACACGTGTATACACACGTGCACACATGCACTCACTCTGCCCTGCCGGGGACCTGGGGAGGCGGAAAGACCGCTGAGTCCATTAACACCAAGCACAACGCATATTTATGGCCCCAATGACAGCCTTCGCCTCCCGCCACCACGAAGGAGCCGGAACGGCGGCAGGAATAGTAGGTGCACTGAGGGCTGAGGCCTCTGTAGCAATAACTACAAGATTAGAGAGATGTTAGCAAACCTCGGTGACGGCGGCTCTATTATAATGATAAATCTACAGCTTTATGTAGAAATAATGAGACTGGGGGCAGAAGACCGGGGGAGGGAAGAGTAGGGTGATTTCAGCCAATCGAAGCTCTGGGTGGGGAGAAAGTGACAAGCCATTGGGAAAGCCCAGCAGCCCATCAGGGGACTTAGCGAAGCCCAGCAGGATCGGGGGAGGGGGCATGCATCAGGGCAGCCCTGCCGGGGGATGGCACGGATTTAATGAACTCTCGCGATTCCTTCCCACGTGTGGGCTTCTTAATGGGATGGAGCACAGAGGCGGCCAACTGCCCCCGCATGCCTGATTTGCCTGCTTCTCACTGCCCTGTGGCCTGGAAGGGGTTGCTGTAGCTCACTGCTGCCTGAACTTTCCTCCGGAACAATCTGGAGGCGGAGAGGCAAATGTCCCTGTGGCTTCGGGTTTGCAATGAACAAAGAGCTGGACTCCTCAGATGCATGCTGATTCTCACTAGACTCGAAACTGGTGCTCAGTAGGTGTGAGAAGCAACACAAACGCTCCAGGCTTTGTGGCTTCAAACCACCTGGAACAGAGCCCAAGACAAGGGCCACGCCTGGCTCCACCTGTCAGGGCTGCGTCTGAGTCTTTGATACAAGCCTGAGAAGCAACAAGGGGACAGCATTCATGGGCTTGTGTGAGCTCGGAGAGCCCTCCTGGGCCCCTTCTCCTTCCAGCTAGCCTGTGGGTCACTGACCCTCCACTTCAATCCCTACTGGTTTATCTCTTTGCCACTTCAGACCTCTGAAGGGACACACAGGCTGGGTCTCTCCCCACCAACCCTGGCTCTACCCATTTTCCAAATGGCTACCTTCTCCAGGAAGCCTTCCCAGGTTGACTGAACCCAACTCCTCTGCTTCTTTAATGACCCTGCCCTTGTGCACCAACGTGGACGGTCCCTGACTTACAATGGTTTGACTTAAGATTTTTTGACTTGATAGTGGTATAAAAGCTACATGCGGTCAGTAGACACCGTACTTCAGCGCGGAATTTAGATCTTTCCCTGGTTCAGCGATACGTGGTGTGCTACTTTCCCGTGGTGCTGGGAAGTGGCAGGCAGCCACGCGATCACGAGGGTAAACCACCGACATGACGCAGCATGTTCATGGTGTTAGGTGATGGTGCCGAACTGCAGGCTAATGTGAGCCCTGAGCGTGCGTAAGGTGGTCTCGGCTAGGACAGGCGTTTGCCAGGTTAGGCGTATTGTACGCATGTTGACTTGCGATATTTTCAACTTACAATAGATTTATTGGGACACAAGCCCAGGATATTTCGAGGAGCGTCTGCACTCAGTTGTAATTGGATTAACAAAGCCATTGGTCTTTCGACAAGCGCGTGCTGAGTTCTTACATGTGCATACAACGACACGCTCAGCCCTGAGGGGACAGTACAAGAGAAAGCCAAATGTGGGACACAAGTCATTCCGGAGCCACTGGGAGCATTTGGCAAGGCAGAATATGATTCGGGATGTAACAGAGGGACAAGGAACACAGAGTATATCTGGAGGAGCGATGGCTGACTTCGGGGAAGCTACAGGAGGCTGGGTGGGTTTGGGCCAGGCGGGGGTGTGGGGTGGGGGGAAGAGGCCTGCCCGACAGGGGTACCTTGTGCGCAAACAAGACCCAGGAGGCAGGAATGCCGGGCCTGTTCAGGGAGCAGCCTGCGAGGCTGAGGAGCTGCAGGAGTTCTGAGCTTGGGGCCCAAGTGCAGCTCTTAGGACGCAACTGGCAGACAGCTGAGCTTGTCTGTAGCACCCCCACCGCACTAGCTGTAGGATTTCACATGCACCGAGCACTCCGTCATTCCTGGTGTCTGTGACTTGGGCCTCTCTGGCCTCCAAATAATTACAAGCTTAGAGTCAGCACCAAAAAAAAAAAAAAGGGTAAAAGCATCAGCCTTCTTTATTCCCCTTTCCCTTCGTTTGCCTAATCCTTTGCCTGCCCGAGAGGTCCCCAGGGGGCCTCTCTTAGGCGTGACATCCAGGGCAGACATCCTGTAAACAAGACAGGGAGTGTGAGCCTGGTCACTGGCGCCCAGTGTTGGACACTCCCGGGCCTGGACACCCTCCGTTTTCCTGGACACGCTCGGCTCCTGGCTAGAACACTTCCCTTTCCTCTTTGCTAATCAAGTCCCTCCCCGCCTAGCTGGATGGCCCTCATCTGGGAAGCCCTTCCTGCTGCCCTGACTCTCATGTTTCACGACCTCACACAGAGCATAGGATTTGCTACTATGCTTCGCTAGTTCCTGCATGGACGGTTCCCGACTCTGTAATGAGATGACATGTTCCTGTGGGTGAAGAGTCTGCCGCCTAGCTTGTCCCCTGCTCTGCACCCCCCACCCCGCCCCAGTGCCCGGCACGGGGTTCTGCTCAGAGGAGATGGAGGAAGACTGTAATGTGATGATAAGGAGGGTAGCGATGGTGATGATTTGTCCAGCACCTCTGGGTGATTTGCCTTTTTTCTGAAGCTGGGCTGTGGAAGGGGAATGGGACGAGAGCAGGGCCAGCCACGGAGCTCTAGGATCTGGGATCCTCGCATCCAGGTGAGAGGGGTGCTTGGGCAGACTGCTGCCTCTCAGGCCTGGGGCCGAAGTCCCAGAAAAGGGAGCACTCTGGGGAGAAGGGGGCAGCCCCTGGACCCTCACGCCTGCCTCTCTGAACCCCTGGGTCTCAGCCACAGTGTGGGGGTGTGGCGAGCACTCAGCTGCTTTTCGCTCCCTGTGCGGTCACTGTAATGAAGCTGTTACCTTAACAGACCACCAGGGAAGAGCTGCTCCAGGAGTAAACTCCAGAGTGACTTACACAGCGGGGCTACAGTGGCATCCCGCCCTGCCTGCCTGTCCCGTCCGCTGGCCCTGCTGTTGGTGCTGTTCCTGGGGATGACATTTCAGGGAGGTAGGGGTGGGGGAGGTACTGGGACATTGGCCCGGACTGGTCAAAGCCGGCACCAGCTATGAGAATGGGGTGCAGAGACTCTCCCTGGGGCAGAAACGAGGCCCACCAAATTTCTCTTTCTCTTTGAACATAGCGAGATGCTTACCCTCTTCTTACCGGAACAGCGCTGACTTTCCCCACCTCTCTCCTCACAAATTCAACATAGAGATAGTGGGTGCTGACTGCCCAAAGGGAGGGTCTGATGGCTGAGCAGGGTCACCCACACCCCAGAGAAATATTGAGGGAGACAGTCAGGCAGTTAGCACTCAAGACGCCAGATGCAAGGCCATTGGTGCCTTGTGGAAAAGCCCCTGCTGGGCTCTCAGCTGCCTGGGTGGACTTGGAGAGAGACACCCCACCCACCCCTGCAGGGCGAGGCCCCACACCTGCTCACCCCCCACCCAGGGCCCTGGCGCACGCTGTCTACACCGGACCGAAGAGCCCGGGGCTGGCCTCTCCGATTCTCTGTGCCAGAGCTGTCCTCCCCTCTCTCCTCAGCTCCTCGAAACCTGCTGCGTTAAGTCCAGCTGCATGTGGCCAGCCCAGCCCCTCTCTCCGGTGTGGGGCAGAGCCAGGTGTCCTCTCGGGCTGGCTCCCCCGCCTCCCTGGCTGGCCTGGGCAGGTGGTGCCTGCAAGAGGCAGCGCTGCCGTGGGGTGGTCACTGTGTTGGTCATTAAATGGGCCCAGTGCTCAGGCCCTGCCCCCGTGATATTAGGAGCCATCGTGTGTCTTGCCTTGGCTAATGCAACGTGACCGAAGTGACACGTGCCACTTCTGCGGAAGCTTGAAGAGACAGTGCAGTTTGCAATCCCCTACCCCCTGACGTGGTAAGGGGAGCGCATGCCGAGATGGAGCCTCTGTCGGCCTGCGGCCCTGGCTAACAAGGTAAGAGGAGCCCTGGCCAGGCTGCAAACCCGTGCGACGTGGACGAGAACTGAAGCGTGGTGGCTTTAGGGCAGCGATTTTCAGCCTTTTCCATCTCGCGGCACACACAAACTCATTACTAGAATTCCGTGGCACACCAAAACACGCACTCTGTCTTTTGTCGATCTGACCAAAAACAGGTGTAATTTTGGTTCATTCATACTGGACAGCTATGGTTGTGTTGGCTGTTGTCACTTTTTGATTTGACAATCTACGGGGAAGGAGGTCAGTGTCCCTGACTAAATAGTCAGGTGTTGCGTGTTTTAAAAATTCTCATGGCACACCGGTTGAAATCACTGCTCCAAGCCACCAGATCCCAAGGCTGCCGCTGCAACATAATCTGGCTCAGCCTGATTAACGCAGCCTGTTCCGGACTGCCTTTTCCAGGACGCTGCTGTCTGATTCAGTCCAGCGGCCTGGCCCCCTCCTTACCCACGACCAAAGAGGCATATACCATCACTCTGTAGGCGGTAACCTGAGGCCTAGCGGGTAGACAGGACTACCTAGAACCTGCGATCAGAAGCAATAAACATTCCCTTCCCTTCTCAGCCCCATGGGGGCTCTGCTGCCCCCCACCCCAACCTGGGACACAGTGCATGGACTTCCCTTGGGTGGGCTGGGCCACGGGTCAATTTCCACCCCCCCCTTCATATCCTGAAGGGTGAAGGCCCATCTGCTTCTAGGGGTGAGGGGGCGGGGGCACATCCTGCTCAACCCAGAACCAGGAATCTTCCGGAAGCCCAGAGGGCAGGCTGTACTCACACTCGTGGCGTACTGGATGTCCTTCCAGATGGAGGTTTCGCGGGACAGGTCGGAGGCCTCAAAGAGGTTGTCCAGGATGACCTCCCCGATCATGTCGTGGCGGGAGAAGCGGTCGAAGTCGAAGACGCTGAGGTGCAGCTTGCGGTCGGCCAGCTCCTCGTAGGGCACCGGGAAGTGGAAGTTCTCGTCGAAGGTGGGGTTCAGGGTCTTGCGGTGCACCCGCGTCTGCTGCTTGCATTTGCGGTCAGGCAGGAGGTAGATCTTGACGTAAGGGTCGGAGCTGCCGCAAAAGTCCTTGGCGGGGAGGTCGAAGGCCTTCAGGATGCGCACGATCAGGGTCTCGGTCTCGTAGTCATAGCGCAGGCTGAAGTTGATCTTCCCGCAGCTCTTGGCGGCCGCGGACTTGGCCTCGTCCCCGTCCACCGACTTCTGCTTGTACAGCTCGGGCTTGATGCGGCCGATGCTGGTGGGCTGCTCCGCCGCCGGCGGCAGCTCGTTGCCGTAGTCCACGCTGGAGACGTGCATCTGCCGCGGCAGGTGGCGCTTGAAGGACGTGTGCCTGGCGGAGGGCGGGCAGGAGGGCGCAGAGGGCGTGGTCAGCACGCAGGGGGACTGGATGCAGGCAGACCCCGCCTCGGGCCCGGCTCACGCATGCGCTGCGGGCCCCCTTTCCCTCTGCGCACACGCCGTGCCCACGTTGCTGTGCGCGGTACACCTCTTAGTATACGTACAATGATTGCAGCGGGGCCCGGTATGCAGTAAGCTCCCTAAATATTAGCCATTATCATTTCCCCTGCCTTTTGGCTAACTGTCTGCTTTCTAGGTTTCTTTCCCAGTAGACGTGACTCTGGTTCCCATGTTAAACCATGAGATCCCTTAAGAGGAGGACCATCCTTTCCTCCCCTGGATGCGGTGGCGGCTGCCCCCCACTCCCCCCATCACCAGAGTTCACATTCCCGGGCTTGCAGCCAGACTGGAGAGGGTAATTCTGGCTCTGCCACTGTCTAGCCCTGTGACCTTGGGCAAGTTATTTAACTTCTCTTCGATATACAATGAGGATAACAAAAGTAACAATTGCACAGGATGGCAGTGAGGGTGAAATGAGCTCCCACACACGAAGCATTTGCCAGAACAGGGCCGATGTGTAGTAAGTGACACCCTTAGTCCTTGCCATCACACGGATCCCTCCACAGGCTCCTCCAGCAACCTGGGGGCCGTGGGCTCTATGTCAGGGTTGGGGAAAGAGGGCTAGGGAGACACCAGCAACTTGCTCACCGTCATTCGGCAAACTCTGTAAGTGGGGCCCCGCACTCTGATCCTGGCCTCCTTTCTCTGGGCTGGTACCCCCGAGAGCTGGGGGTGGGGCAGGGCACTGCAGCGGCCCAGGAACCCACAGGAGCCCTAAGTTATGAATAAGCACAATGCTTCGTGCCTGCACGCATCACTTCTTTTAGAAGTGTTTCTGGATTTACAGCAGGTTCTTGTCATTCTGTGGTGGTTGGTGGCTTTGATTTTTCAGTTACGGAATGCCATGCATTCAACCACTGCCAGGCAGGGAACTCTGCCAAAGGTTATGAAGGAACCCTGGTCCCCAAGCAGTAAGACGCTCTTGCCCTGTCTCCTGTGCCCCGCAGACTGCATCTCCAAGACTCTGCTAATGTATCCCTAGATGCCCCAAGAACTTTTATGCCTCTAGGCCTTTGCACATACTCTTCCCTCCACCGGATAGCTTCCTTTTCCTCCAAACACCCAACACCGCCCGCCCACACACATCCCCGTACACACCACCCACACAGCACCCCATCCAAAAGGTCCCCCTTTCCTGAGGTCTTTGCTGGCCCACCTCCTAGCTGATCACCCACAGGGACCGCATCATCTGCAACGCTCTCCACTCGGAGCTCACTTGCTATTTCTGGTCTCCAGCCCTCGCGGGCTGGGGTCTCTCTGCCGAATCAGGGGATGTGCAGGTGCGGGGTTAGGGAGGGAGGGCCCCCCTCACCTGGTGGATGACGTGGGCTCCGTGGTCTGTCTCTGCAGCCGCGTGTGACGCGCGATGTGCTCTCTGACCGACATCTGCACCTCGGCCGGGATGTCTGGGGACGTGTGGCTGATCTTCACCGCCGCCTCCAGGAAGCCCAGGGAGTGGGGGTCCTTCAGCTTGTCCGCCATCTGGCCTCTGGAGCGGGGGCTCTGGAGGGCTCCCGGGGGGGCGTCAGCAGAAGAGGGGCTGGAGGCCTCCTTGCTCCTCCAGGGCGTCCAGCACAGCTTCCAAAAGAGAAAGAGAGAAAGTGCCACCAGGGCCACGCCACACACAGTCGCAAGCACTGCGAGGAGGCTGACAGAGGGGCCTGCCCTCGGCGGGAGCCAGGCAGGGGGGAGCGGTGACACGCAGAGGCGGGGAAGCAGGGAAGGGGTGGGGGGAAGGAGCACACACAGGGACAAAGACGGAAGAGAAGAGAACGGTCGTGAGAACGCTGCCCAGGCAGAGAAGTAGGGCCGACACTCCACAGGCCAGGCGCCATCACCGGGGTCTGACCTTACGGCACCGCCCCGCCCCCCGCCGCCGGCCCCGGGGCGCACCCTACGGCGTGTCGGTGAGTGAGTACGCGGGAAGGGAAAGCGATTTCTGAACAGCCTCAGCAAACGTGCACATTCGCGCGACATTCACGTTTGGATGCTATTTGAATTTCTATTAGAGCAGTCGCACTGGCCAGACTTCGAGCAGAGTCATTTCTGTGCGCAGCTCTCTTCCTCCCCGGGCTGCGCGGCCTCGGAGAGCAGAGGCTCCAGGAACTCATCCATCCTGTTCCCTCCCCCACCGAGCCTGGAGCAGGCGCTCAATAAATAGTCCCGGAGTTGACTTGAAGAGAATGATATCGCGCATGATCGCTCTGAAGGCCCCGGGTAGGTCAAGTGCATCTTCTACACTCAAAACTCTGGCTCCACAAATACTTGTATTAAGTTGGAATCCAAGCCACACACTTTATTTCGAAGCTAAGAACAAAGGACCCCTGTAGCTGTCTTTTCCCCATTGCTGTGTCTATTTGAGAGTTTCATTGTAAAACTGGTATTTTTGAATGGCGTTATTGGTTCAAAGCTGGGTGCTCACTGCTCCACCCCCAGGCTACCCCCAGTCCACCGCTGCCCGCGGGAGGGTGGCCGTATGAGGATGCTGTGAGGATGCCTCCCCTCGGGAGGAATGATCCAGCAGACCTCTGACGGCACTTTTAGGAAAGATCTCTGAGTAGACAGGCCAGAAAGCCCAGAAGCAAGGGAGCCCCTGGCAGGTGTGCACGAAGGTCGCTGTGGACAAGCCAGCAGGGAAGTCTTGTCCAGCAGCTTGCACGGTGATTGGGAAATTGAGAAATTCCACCACTATGAGCATCGCACCAGATTTTTGCTACTTTGGCAAAGGACAGATGCCTTGGTACCTGCCCTTGAACTCATGCATGGTGGGCGCGGTGACTCCCTTTGGAAGGACGTGTCCTCACCAGTTCTCCCTGTTCCCCGCCTGGCCCCTGCGGGCCTGTGAGTTTGCAGCCTTGGGATTATCCCGTCCCAGTGCCTTAAGAATCTTTTTAAGGTGAGAAGCGACCCTGCAAGTACTGAGGCCAGGCTGTGCTTCTGCAGATAAGAGGGGTGGTCCAGAGAAGGGACTCGCCTGGGGTCACAGGTCAGACACAGACCCTGGATCGGGGTCCCGAGGTCCACGGCCCAGCCAGGGGCTCTTGCCACAGTCCCAGCCTGTTTATCCCTGATTAAGCTGCAGGCGACTAGAACCCTGTGTTTTTTGTTTTTTTTTTTTATATCCGTCTGACTCAGGGCCTCGCATAGAAACTGGCCCTTGAGAATAAATGAGTAAATGAATGAATGGCACATAAAGAAGCTGTAATTATCTCTCAACCAACATTTACCGAGCATTTGCCTTGTGCCAGGTGCTAAGCTCTGCTTGGAGTACCGAGATGCTAGGTCCCTTCTGGGGGGAGCCGGAGCGCTCTCACCACACACAGGCCCAGGGACAGCGCCCCCGTCCAGGGGGTCTGACAAGGAGGTGAGAACATCTGCCACCCTCTCTGGGGAGCCAGCACTGCCCTCCGACTCCCTGGCCGTAAAGTAATGGCCTTGGTCAGCTACCACCTTCACAACTAGGGACTAACAGCAGAGAACCCTCAAGGTCTTAGCCACGGGCACCAACCCCCAGGCTCCTGCACAGAGACGCGGGGGTCTTTCCTTGGCCAGAGGAGCTGGGGTGAGTCCTTCCCCTGGATACTGCCAGAGACAGGGAAGGCTGGTTCTAAGTCAACTTCTAGACTCAAAGTCTCTGACGTGGTGTGCACCCACCTCTGGGGCACAAGAGAGAAACATACAGGTTTTTAAAATATTTATCATCTTAAAAATAAGACACCAAGCCCTGCCTGAATGGCTCAGTTGGTTGGAGCGTTGTCCCGTACACTAAGAGGTTGCAGGTTCGATCCCTGGTCGGGGCACGAATGGGAGGCAAATAATTGATGTTTCTCTCTCTCCTTCTCTCTCTCAAATCAGTAAAAAACATTTCCTCAGGTGAGGATAAAAAAAAGACATCAGACTTTTAATATACGTACAGGTTGGTAGTAATAGTATTGGACCTAGTCAAGTGATTGAATATTACTATGTCCAAGGCTCCATATGCTTTTTATGTGTCCACTGATGTCACACTCTTCATGGAAAGGGGAATGGTTATTATCCCCACTTGCAGATGAGTTTGCAGAGGCTCCAGGGAGTAAATGGATTGCCCAGGGTCACGCAGCACGTAAGTGGGGTGACTAAGGTTCGACCCAGACCATCCAGCTCTGCAGTAGCCCCTCTACTGATATGTGCTATACATCATAGGGACACGTAAACATACGTTGGAGGTCTTAAAACACTTTTTGCTGTTATGGGTTGATGGTCTGAATGGTTTGGAGACTGCTTCTTCAGGCCCCGGGGCCCCCGGGGTTCGCGAGGGCTACCACCGACAGACGCGTCCTCGCTCTGAGTATGCGGCCGACTCTAGACCCCTCTCTGCTCTCTGTCACAGCTGCACCGGGGGCCTTCTCCGCCGTGAGTCATCTTAAAACAAAAGGTAGTTCCGGGGCTCTGGCTTTCTTTTGATCATACATCTTACTTGCTCTGGTAATAATTAGAATTTTAATGAGGAAGGGAAAGGAACGGGGGAATCCAGAGAGCACAAAGTGCATTTAAATGCTCAGCCTGACAGAAAACTGAATTCATAAATGAAAAGAGGGGTGGGGGAGGGGGTGGGCTGAGGGAATCGATTTTTCCTCGGCGTGCTCGCCTTGTTGAAAGCTTCTCCACGTGACCCGGCTGCTGCTCCCTCGAAGCTGTGAGTAAGGGAGGCAGGGGTATGGGTTATTGGGAATCAGCACCCCGCGCTCAATACTGGTCACGTAAGACCAGGCAGCCCTCCTCTGCCCACAGGGTCTTCTGCCAGGACCCCTGACAGGCAGGTCATGGGGAGAGAGCCAGGTTCTGGGGTTCACCCGCACAGGGGACACACGGAGCTGAGCACGGCCGGTAGGAGCAGAATTAGGCCAGGGCAGGGGATCATCGCACTGGACTCAGCCCCCTTCAAATCTCTCTACATGGCCTTGAACACAGCCAGCCTCATTAAAGGCCCGCTGAGGCTGGGAAGGGTAGGCTTTGGAGGCCCAAGGACTGTGTGCAAAGGCCCACATCACCTGAGACATGTGCCTTCCTACCCTGGGCCCACTGGCGCCTCCCACCGGGACCTGTTGCCCTCTAGTAAACCCCAGACACATGAGTAGCCTTCCAAACCTGTTACGTCTTGTTTGGCCCACAGCCCTGGGAGGCAGGTAAGATTTTGATGGTCAGCTCAGCCACCATGTAAGTCCCAATCCAGTGCATTCCATATATATACCAGGCACTGGCTTCATGACAGAAGAAAGCTACGCCCCTATTGAGGGCGAAAGCCCACTGGGCAAGAGAAAGTACTTCCTAAGTATTGGTCGTCTTCCCCCGTCTTCTTCCTTCTTTATTTTCCGTTCGGCTCGGAGAGAAAGAAGCATGGCCCAGAGTCAGACTGGGCTCATGCCAGGTCTGTCCCACTGGCTTTAAACTGTCTGACTTTGGCAGGCTACTTACTCTCCCTCGGCCTCAGTTTCCTCATCTGTAAAATGGGTATAACAGCAGTGTCTACCTCAGAGGGGCATTGTGAGGTTTCACTGAGATCAAAAATGTATCAAAAGTGCCGAGGAGCTAGCTGTCCTGGAAGGTGGGAGGCAACATCATGAATATCAGCTATTTCTATTAGGAGTTCCTGCTTCCGCCAAGTCTAGTTTTAAATATCCCCTAGTTTTGAAATTTGTTTTGTTGGCTGAACACCTGCAAGCCATGAACCCTCAGGCAGAGAGACAGCTTTAACTGTGTCATTACAAACCAGGGACAAACTTACTAGCAGAAAATACCTAGTTGATATATAGCTAGGCCTCTCAACAGTGCAAGACATAATGCGTACAATATGAAGACGCTCACATCTCCAAATCTGTCAGTCCTCATTTGCTTGCTACTTGTCCCGTGGTCTTGTGGTTGCTGTCACTGGTTTTGTTGCTGCTGGTGAACAGGAGTGAGCTCCAAAGGAAAATCAACAATGGACAAGGTGCTGTGCGTTGGCGAGGTTTTCTTGGAAACTGGGGAAAAGAAGTCCTTGACTCAATACCAGGTGTGACGCACCTTCGTTCAGGTGTCAGAAGAGTCCAGTCTTCCAGAGACTCCTGGTGTGGGAAACCATCCTGCGCAATTACCCGGCATCCTCCGGGAGAGCAAAGAGCTCTGGACCTGGGCTTGGGGAGCGCCCGGTGACCTGGCCTGTGGAGGGGGCGCGGCTCCTCGGTGGGCTCGGGGAGTGGATTTCACTGGGGCTCAGAGCCACGGTGGACATGCCCCGGGGAGCACCAGAGCCAGAATCACCGCAGGGCACCTCCGCCCACAGTTCTAATTGTGTGACCTTGGGCAAGTTACTGAGCTTCTCCAAACCTTGGTTTCTCCTTTTGTTTACTGGGGGTTCTAACGGTCCCTCCTGCACAGAATCACCGTGAATATTCACTAAACTAAGACTGAGCACAGTTCCCAGGATGTGGTGAAAGCTCCTAAATTTGTACAGTGCTGGTGTTCTTCACGCTTTGTGTTTTTGGTGGAGGATAGTCATTTACTGTGTACAGAGTGGACCCAAAGCAGGACCCTCTGGGGCAGGAGAAGGGGACACCAGACCAGAGGCAAAGTGTCAGAGAGACCTTAAGGCCCCTCTTCTCTCCCAGGAAGTTAAGGTCTCCCCGAAGACCTGCAGGGCAGGACCTGCTTGTCACCTTAAGTGGGACAATCTGGCAGGGGTGACGGCTCTGTCCCTGGAAAATGCTAGGTTATTAATCCAGGGCTTTCTTATCTCGTGGTGCACCGCCCCCCCACCACTCCGCCCAGACTGACACTTCTTCTCCAAAGACAGAGCCCCGGCGCCCCGCCCCTTCTCTCCACCCACAGCGTTAGGGTCCCTGGGCAGTTCTTATCGCTGGCTGTTGTCCCCGTTTTTCTAATGGGCGTCCGTGTCAGGACAATCCATTCTGTAACAGTAACAGGCATTCTCATTAACAGATTGTAATTGAAAAGATAAACTGGGATGAGGAAGCAAGAAGAAAGGACTGCTTTCCCTGCTCCCCTCAAAGCGGGGGGGTGGGGGGTGTGCTGTCTGCAGGGGTCAGGGCTGGCAGACCCTCAGAGGTGCGAGTGCTGGGCCTGGCACAGCGGGAGTTGGGGGGCTCAGGGCTGCCGGTCAGACGCAGGCAGAGACAGACAAGCATGCCCAGAGACCACAAGCAAAGACAGGGGCTCACTCAGTGGAAGGGGGCCTGGCCTGCGAGTGGAGAAGACTGGGCGTTACCACTGCACTAATGATATTACTTGTTACTTCCACATGGTCTGCATCGCACCCCCCTTACACGATCTCACTTACTCTTTAAAACCTCCCTAAGAAATTACTATTCACCTCTCAAAGATAAATGAACTAAGTTTAGAGACATTAACTAAGAAACTTGTTCAGGAGATCATCACATTAAGTGGAAGAGCTGGGATTTGAACCTGGGACTTTCTGATGCCAAAGTCCAGGCCTTTGAGCCAGGCCTCTGAGGGGACCGGAGGCTGAGCTGAAGAACAGCCAAGCCGAAGGCTGGGCAGAGTAAGCGAGGAGGCATTTCTTCGTTATAATCAGGGAAGGGTGGGGGGCAGCCTCTGCTCTTTGACCTGATGCTGCAAACCTGGGCAGAGCCCTGGAGACTAGGATGATGACCAACTTTCTCGTCCCCATCCTTTCTTCTTCCCTGGAAAGTGGAGATGCTACTCGTTACCCATCAGCCTTCAGGCAAACAATTGATGGCCCCTAGAAAGTCTCACGCGGAGATGTACCTGATAGATAGCTGTGAGTGTGAGTGTGAGTGTGTGAGTGTGTGTGTGTGTGTGTGTGTTGCGGAGACTGGGGCTCTGCTGCTCTGAGGCTCACAGATGTGGTCCATTAATAATGAGCTTGGCTGTGGCTTGTAAATTTATTAGGAGAACCTGGTGTAATTAAAATTCCGGGTTAGCAGGAGGGGGAGAGCAGAGAGACTTTGCTGTCTTTCCTTCTTTCAGAGATCCAGGCCAAAGTACCGATGGGGATAATTAGCAGAGTCCAAACAGAAAAGGAATTAATGCTCCTGAAAAAGCTGTGATGGGCAGAGACAATGCCGGGCTAATTACGGCCGCACCAAGCTTCATGACAGCGTTCCGCTTCCACCTTCATTAAGGGATTCGGAGATAACATGGAGGCGAAAGTGGAGTGGTGCAGCTAGCAGAGCATTGGCATTCACTTAGCAATTATTAGTATTATTATTTTGGCAGATGGTGACTGGACCTTCCTGCCTGATTGGTCAGGGTGTGTGGTCCCTCTGAATGTGGAGATCGGGGCCGGGGTGGTGGTGGAGGGGCAGACAGACCCGCTACCCTCTGCCCCTCTCTTCCCATTTATACCTGCAACGAGTCAGAGGAAAGGTCTCCCTAGGTCCATGGGGAGCTAGAAAAACAGATCAGCCATGACAGGAGGGAGGAACGAGGTGGTGTCACACACTGGAAGCGTCCAGAGCTGGATGCCCTGCTCGCCTGGACTTTCCAAGGCCCCTCTGATTTCACTTCCGGAGTGTGGCCCACCCAGTCCGTCCGTCCTCAGGGGCCAGCAGGGAGGACACCAAGCTCTGGTAGGTCTCTCCCCCACTCCAGACAGCCCGACACAGACCCTCAAGAAACCTGGTCTGACCCAGATGCCTCAGTCTCCGTCCTAAGGATCTGCAGTCACGTGTTCTGTCCCCAACTCTGCGGACAGGGAGGACAGAGTCACATTAGAACAGTTGGAGGAGAACATGTCTTTTGTGCAGAGCTTGGAGGGGTGGGACATTCTGAATCTACCTTCCCCGCTCTTGAAGCCCCCCCAGTTAGAGAAGAGAACTTCTAGAACGTAAATCCAAGGACCCTACATACTGGACCCTGGTGCTAGAACCCTGAACTCAAGCCACACCATAGAGGCACCACGCAGGACTCTCCTGCCACGATCCTCAAAGGAAGGCAAAATCTACGAATGCCTTCCTCCCAGCGGGGAGGGAGGCGGTGGCTGATTATTTGGCTATAGAAACAGGACTTTTGTGTTTCGGTTCACAGGCCGGCACTCAGTCCACGGAGCCACACCAGCCAGGGCTGGGCTTTTGTGTTTTGATGAAATGCGGTGCATTTACTGTTCCATCACAGGCAGGAGAAATATTATCTGTGTACGAACAACCGATTTCAAAGCCAGGTGGCTGAATCACAGAACATCTCCAGAGTCATTAGAGAAGTGAGCAAACATCACATACATCTCACCGCCGTTCACAGGCAAGAGAAAACCATCGCTGGCTGCCGGCCTGGGAGGGGCAGGGCAGCTCAGCGTCTCCCGTCAGGTTCCTGCATTTTCCGGAAAACCTCTGAACCTCTCTCTGCTTACCACCTCAGATCCAGAGCTCACGCTACCCACACCCAGCACTCTGCAACTTGTCCTCCAGAAAAAGTTGGGGAAAAAAGGTGGAGAACCGCCTGTCCGTGTCCCCTTGTGGGGTCAGGGGAGGGTATGAAGGAAGAAAGCAGACCTTTGTCTTTAGAGTTTGTAAAGAAAAAAAGGAACTTGCTTTTCGCTGGGACAGTTTGGGTTGAGGCGTTTCCGAGCCGGGGTCTGACTGACGGAGATTTCCTGTGCAGCTCCCTAGCACAGACCCTGCCTGGCAGACGGGTGTTCCAGGGAGTGAGAGCAGACTCCGCATCTCACGTGTCGAATCTCAGAGTGTTTCTAGGAATTCCATGAGCTGGAGACGGAGAGCAGGAGGAACACGGGGGGAACATGCAAGGGTGAAGGGGACTGGGCATGCACTAGCCACTTGCACTTTTTGTGCAACTGCAAATAATGATAAAAAACAACCAGCAGACTTGGACGGGAGACTCTGCACCCAGGCGGTGGCTCTGGGGTGCCGGGAGTAGGCCGGAAGGCAGGATACCTGGGCCTGGTCCCAAGTGCCACAGCCTCTCCCCAGACCCTACGCTCACCTAAACCCCAAGAACCCGAAGCAGTTCTCAATCTCTTTCTTCCTTCTGCTCGAGTTGAGGACCTCCTTCTGACTCTCCCAGCCCCTCTTCTAGACCCCCAGTCTTCCTGAGGCTTGTGACTCAGCAGCAAAAGTTGAAAGTTCCTCGGGGCTGCCACTCAAACTCACTTTCTGCAGCAGCCTTCGGGGGAGGCATATGGGCAGATTCATCTGAACCGCTGGTCTCACTCCTCAACCTTCTCTCACCCTCCACCTGGCGTCCAGGTAGGTACCTGCCATTCCAGACTACGAGGTGTCCCTCTGGAGTCAGGAGGCCAGTGCCTCCAGCTATCGAGATGTGCTGCACACGTGCCCCCCACCCCTGACTACCCATGCCCCAGAGAGACAGGAGGGGTAGCCACCACCCCAGGTGGAACGGAGAGGTGTATCCTCACCTTGCATCATCCCCTTTAGGGTTCGAGGGCTCAGGGCCAGCATTAAGGGCCCCACTGGGGAAGCATCATTGGAGGAAGGATGGAGTGGCGCTGGGAGGCAGCAGGAAGCGACGCCCTGCCTGGGGGAAGACCGGTGTCGGTAGGTATGGGGACTTGGTGTCCGAGGTGAGGGCACCGGAGAGCCAGTGTGATAATACTTACTGGGTCTAATCTAGTCTGAGATTTTTCAAGAGGAGAAAGCAAACCCTCCAACCTCCATCACTGTACCACCCTCTGAAAGTTATTCTTTCTGTCCTTTCCGCTGTAGAAATCAGCCATTGACGAAGCATTGCCCAGGCCAGAGAGAGAGACAGAGAGAGTGCAGCGCCCCGACAACAGCACCAGGGCTGAGGGGGACCCCCGCCTGAGGCTGGGCAGACCCCTCACACGCGCACGGCTCCCCCGAGGCCCGCGGTGGCCGTCCCTCTCCTCTGTGCCCAGAGGCCCGTTTCCTGACCCAGGACCTCCCAGGACCTCTGACCTTTAACCTCACGTGAAAACTGTGCCCTGGAACCCGAAGCCTCCGGGGGGCTTGCCCACCTGTACCCGCTCCCGGCACCGCCGCTCCAGTCTCGGGGTTCTGGTCGCCGGAGAAGCGCGTGGAGACGAAACTCCCGCCTCTCGCAGCCCCTTCCCCGCGTTCCCGCGCCGGCCGTGCGCAGCCGCTGGGCCGCCTCCGCAGACCCCTCGGCCCCGCGCCGCCGGGTCCGCGCGGGGACCGACAGGGCTGGAGCCCGCGGAGCGCCCGGTCCTGCAGGACCTCCCCGCCCCCACTCCGCATTCTCCCGAGGCCGCGCGCGGCACCCCACGCCCCGCCCCGGAGGAGACACGCTGGCGCTCCCTCCCGCCCGGGACCCTCCGGGCGTCGGGATCCGGACAAAGAAGCCGGGGAGCCGCGGGCGAGCGTGGCCGCGGGGCTCTGCCGCGGCCCGCGAACACCCGGGCCGCCGGCCGCCCGCCGCCCACCCTCCCGCGGCTCCCGCCGCCTGGGCGCGACACGCCATTCCCGCGGTCGCGACTCCGCGGAGACGCCGCAGCCGCGCGCCGGGCCCCGGCCCCGCGGGGCTCGGGCTCCGGACTCACCGGCTCCGGCGAGCTCGACTCGGTTCGGGCTCCCGCCTGGGCTCGGCGGCCGCCCGGGGCTGCGCAGGGTCCGCGCGGCTCGGGCAGGAGGCGCCGCGGGGCGAAGTCGGAGAGAGGCACCGACTCAGCCGCGCACCGGCCGCGAGTCCGAGTGAGTCAGAGAGACCGAGGCAGCGAGTCCCCGGGGCGGGGGCGGGGCGGGGGCTGCGACTTGTCCCCCCCCGCCCCCCCGCGGAGGCGCCGGGAGCCGCTCGCAGCCGGGGAGACACCCGGACGCGAAGCCTCGTGCCAGCCGCAGACCCAAGTTTGTCCCCGAGAGACCCGGGGAGCTCGGGCCACGTTCCCCCCGAGAACAAACGGACAGACGGACGGCGGGCCCCAGGACCTCCGCATCCGCGAGGAGACCCGCGCCTTCCTCGGCCGGGGCGTCCCCGGTCTCCTGCTCGCTGCGCGGCCCCCTCCCCGGCAGACGGCCCGCGGGGCGAGAGGGGGACGCAGGGGAATGGAACCCCGAGGGCCGCCGCACCCCGGAGCCCAGCTTTCCGCGGGGTCCCCGCGGGGTCCCCGCGGAGGGGCAGGGGGATTCTCCCCCATCCCCGGTCCCCTTCGCGTCGCTCCACTCGCCCCGCGAGCCGCGCGTGGCCAGGGCCCTGGCCGCGCGGGCTGCGAACGCAGAATCCCGAGCCGGAGTTCTCTCTCCAGGTCCCGGGCCCGCGGGGCCGGAGTGGCGGGGTCGGGGGGCGGCCGGGCGCCCCTCCGGGAAGGGAGCCTCGGGCATCGCGTTACCTGCGGCGGCCGCGCTCGGACCGCGCTCCGGGGGCTGCGGCTCGAAGCTCCGACAAGTCTCCGCGTCCAGCCCGAGGGGGGGCGGCCTGGCCCGGCACAGCGAGGCCAGCACAGCGAGCGCCGCCCGGCACCGAGGCCCCCCGGCCCCCCGCACCCCGCTCATGCCCCAGACGCCCCGGCGCGCGGCCGGACTGGGGCGGGCGGGGCGGCCCGAGAAGACCCTCCCCGCGGCGGCCCCGGCGCCTCCGTGCGGCTTTTAATCTCTTCCCCGCGGGGTCCCCGCCCCTCACGTGGCACCCGCGGCAGCTGGCGAGTCTGGCGCCTCGCGGCCGCCCCCTCTGCGCGCGGCGACCTGCCCGCGTCCCGACGGGCTCGAGGGGGGGACCGGCCGTCCCCCACGCCGGAGGGCGCGGGGCCCGGGGGAGGCCCGGGGATGCGGCCCCGCGGTCGCGGGCTGGCGTAACCTCGGGCCTCGCGGGGCCCCGAACCCCCCGTCGGGGGTGCGGTGACTGCGGGAGCTGCACGCGCTGCCGGGGGCCATGCGGACAGTGTTTGTGACCACGCTGGGCGCACTGCCACACGCCACGCAAGTGGCCGCGAAGCCGATGACAGCCTTCGGGAGAGAAGGACGCCCGGCCGGGGGCGGGAGGACCGTGGCCGAGGTTCCTGGCGGGAGAAGTTAGTCGGTTTGCCCCAAGCCCCAGTTTCGGAGGCAGGAGACCCTCCGACTGCAAAAAGTCTTTCCAGCCCCGCAGTCCTGCGGCCCGCGGTACTCGCGCGTTGCCATGGCGACGGGAGGCAGCGGCCGTCTCTCTCCATGGCAACTGGAGGGGAAAGTTTCTGGTGAATAGGAATAGGGGGCACTTCCAGAGGGCGCTCGGTGCCCACCAGACCCACCACCCTGTATCCGTACAACAGCGGGGAGATAATATATGTTGCCATTAAAGCACAGCGAAGGCCAGGCAAGCCACAACCGAGCGGGAGGATGGAGGCTGGACCTAAGGCAGGAATGCGCTCCGGGAACCGTGGCCGGAGGTTCGTAGCAGGTGGCTGAGGAGCTCCGAGGAGCTGCACCCGGCGCTGGAGACGGACGAGTCGCCGCCAGGCGCGGCCCTGCGGGGGTGGCGGTGGGGAGGGGGCCGCGCGTGGTTCTCTTGCCGGCGGTTGGGCCCCTTCCTCTGTGGGGCTCGCCCGAAGCTCCAGACCCGAGGCCCTTTGCCTTCCCGGAGCAGCTGGGAAGGAAACTTTAGCCGGAGCCTCCGGAAGCCGTGGGGCTGGTGTGTACCCGGGTGGCGGGTGGGGGAGGAAGGACTTTCCTCCTAATTAACACGCTAATTGCTGAGTGGCTCGGGCGGTGACTCACGTTCGGGCGGGGGGAGGTTCGGAGCCCAGCTCCTGCCGGTCTCCACCATGCACCGTCTGCACCGGCCGCGCTCGCCCACCCTGGGCTTGAGGGCCGCGGACAGCTGGTACCCCGGAGCCAGAGGCCCAGGCGAGGCCTGAGAGGAGGACCCTGGCCTAACCGGGCGGGTGGTCAGGTCGGGACGCGCGCCCTGGCTCTGTCCACGGTGCTGAAGGACCAGTCGGTATAGCGGTCGCAAGGGAACAGGGTCAGGGAAGGGGTGGCGCGGGCAATCCCGGCGAGTTCGCAGCTTCTGCCCTGATGCCTGCAGTGAGAGAGGGCTGGGGACGCAGCTGGGAGGAGCTGAGCGAGCCTCATCCGGGCCACACTATGCAATCCAGACCGCCTTCCTGCGGGAGGTGTTTAGTTACTATTCCAAGAACAGGTGAGGCTGTGGAGTCCCCACTCGCCTCCCAGTGCTTCTAGAACCCACCTGAGGAGCCCAGCGGTTCCATCACGCTCCCGTCCACCAACAAATGCAAAGCTCGGCACCTGTGAGGTGGGAGCTCAGAGGCCCCTCGTTATCAGCTCGTTAGCAGTTTCGGAGGAGGCAGGTTTGTGTTTGTGCAAAATACAAATGCGGAAGAACGCTCTCTGCCCGTGTTTACGGCACCTCTGCCACTCCTCCCCTCTCGAGTTCCCAGGGAAATTCGCAGAACAAAGCGCCTTGCCTTGCCTTTGCAGAGAATGGGGAAAAAAACCACCAAAAACAAAAAACAACCCACCAGAATTCCAAGGGCCCAGACCTGTGATGCAGAGAAATCAATATTTTGCCTAACAACGAGGGGGGTGGGTTGAATTTACATCTAAACTGAAGGCAGAAAAGCCTGTTTGGAGCAGAGCAGGTGGCAGGAGACGAGAATTAACAGATAATTTCTCATTGTTCCCGGATTCAGCCTCCACACTCAGCAGGCGGTTCTGCAGCGTCTCTGGCGCCCAGCAGCCGCTCTGGACCTGGCCTTTCTCAGCGGAGCAGGGAGAGGAGGTGCTGCCCTGGCTGGGCTGCAGGGAGGGGCTGGGGCTCTCGGGCCAGTCAAGAACTGCTGGACTTAGAGTGCACATGAGTGAGAGTGGGGCGGGGGGGACAGAGAGAAAGACACCAACACAAAGATAGAGATGAGAGAGAGAGAGAGAGGCAGCGATGAGACAGACATACAAAAAGAGATCAGAGAGAGAGATACCAGAGAAACTTTTTTTCTTCCATTAAGAGAAAGCGTCACCCTAGCTTTTTCCTTCATGCCCACTCCCCCAGGTCCATTGCTGATACCTGTAGTCCCACTACAGCCACAAAGCAGAAAAAACATCCTTATGTAAAGCTGTGAATTTTTCTCTCTAGAACCCCCTTCCTCCACGAGTCCACTCTTAAAACACACCTGCACTTTTTCCTGTATGAAGAAACCGTATTCAGACTTGCAGGGTCCTTCCTACCCAGACCCGGGGAGGGAAGGCAAAGCCAGAAGGGGAATTGTTGCCTCTCAACGCTGTGTCTCAGGGAAAGACCATTCTGAGTTTTGGCTTAGGGGTGGGGAGAGAGAAGGAGGAGCAGAGACAGCATGGCATCCTGGCACACAAGGGCACTGGGCAGTCCTGGGTTCTGGGGCTGGTGCACCAAACCGGGCATCAATTTCCTTGTCTGCGAGATGGTGAGTTTGAATGAGGAGCTCTTCAAGGCTCCTTCCAGTAGCAAAACTCTACGATTTTACATGAGGGGGAGAAAGGAAGGAGGTGGACAATTGAGGAGCAGTTTTTCCTGGCGCTGAAGAAGAGGGTGTTGCAGAGGTCTGGGCTGGCTTTGGGCTTCCCCTCATCTGCAGCCATGGCTGGAGTCTCCTGAATCTGGGACCCGCCACCACTGCCCCCCTCCACCAGCCAGACTACTACGAAGCAGAGAGGGGATTTGGAGGTGGTGGGCACGGCAGAATGAGAGGGGGCTTGAAGCAGAAACCTGCGACCACCCACTCCTTTGCTCTCTTCTCAGAAAAGCCAAAATGCACACCCTCCCCCCCCACTCCCACCCCATCCAGGCCTCTTAGGTCTGATTGCCTTTGGACAGGTCCCCGCCCTGCTCTGAGCAGCCACGTCCTGATGAGTTATACTGCAAACAAAATAACTGAAAACAAAACAATAATTTCTTTAAATAATGTCAACCTCGGTAGGAAACTGCTCATGCTGTAGGCGGAGAGAATGAGCTCCTTTGACATAAGCCAATGTGTCATATTGTCTTTACACGTCAATGCGATTTCTAAATAAGGAGCCCTTTCCCCATCCCCTCCCCCGGAGATGTGCAGGGAGCGGTCTGGCATGCACAGCTGGGTGGTCTGCTCTGTGGGGCAGGCGGAGAGGAAGGCACAAGTGGGCCCCCTGCGTGGCCACACCAGAGGGTTGTAACCCAGCCTGGAGAGCCTCTGCTCGTCCTTCCCTTCCTCCCCCCCCGCCCCCGTCTCCTGCCTACTGAGGCCCATGACCACATTCTGCAAAGGTTCTAAGGTTATTCTAAGAAAACAGACACCAGCTGAACCTGTCCTACTGCTGGGGGGAGAATTAAGATGTTTTTCTACATTGGGCAGTGGGAGTAACTTTATGCCATTATCTCAAATGAACTCTGCTATGGAGTCTCTGTGGGGTTTCAGCCAGAATAGCTTTAACAGTATTTCCAGCAGGGGCCACCCTCTGCCCCCCAACCCCTGCCCCGACATAGCAAATCCAGCCAAAGCCGGGTGACCAATGCAAACTCTGTCATTCCAAGGCATCATCGGTGTTTCAGGAATTCCTCCCCGCCTGAAAAGATGCAGAAGCCCAGAGTCAAGGACCAGTCTGGCTTTCATTCTGGGAAAGGTGCTCAGCAATTCTCACGCCTGAGCCAGGGGTACAGTTACCTCGCTCTCATTCTGTACCCCACTCAGAGGTCTCGCCTCTGTTCGGTGCTCTCTGCTCGAGCACATGGCGTTCCAGGGCAGCCCTGGGAGGGCCGGACAGGCATGAGCCCCTGGCAGGCTGGGGGAGCCGATGCAGGTTCAAAGGCAGAAGGCGCCACCATCCCAGAAACAGCTTTAGAGCTGGACCTGACCATGGTGGGCCCAGGGCCCTGTCTATTATTTAAGAAGTAAGAAAGATATTGGAGGGGAAGGGCTGGGAAGGAGGCCGAGTGCACGCCTCTTCACACTGACCTTGTGTGGAAGAAAGGTCTCCAGTGACCCGGGGTTCAAGCCCCAGCTCTACCACTTACCAACTGTGTCCCTTTAGCTTTCTGAACATCAGCTTCCCCGTCTGTAAAACGGGACACGTAAGGCCTGATGTATAGTGTACAAGGATTATATGAGTTAGGTTAACACCCTAATATAGGGTGACTGATTCATGGCAGGTGTTAAAACAAATGTCAGTTCCCATCCCCTTTCTCTCATTGCTGAGATCACAGGGGACACCCAGCAGGCACACTGCCCCAAGGTCAACCCTTACTCTTCCATCGGGCAAGTCCCTAAACGTTGCCAAGGGGGAATCTATCTCATTTAGCCCTATCACAAACCCAAGGGGCAGAAGGGCGGATGTTACAGTCCATTTGGCAAGTGAGGACATTAAGTGACTGGCCCTGGGTCGCGCAAGCCTGGAGGTGGCCGAGAATTGGAACCCAGGGCTCTGACTCCTGGTTGGTGCCCTTTCCTTATACTGAGGAGGATGGTGAGGGTGTGAATAATTTTACTTCTTTTACCAAAAAGAGTACAATACTTTAAAACTGACATTTTAACTTAAAACACATTTGGAAATGCATGACAAAGCAACGAAAGATTAATTCCTGGGTCTCTTTGCAAAGCCCGTGGCCCTCTGGCTTAAGCCGTTCCAACGGCTTCTTGGACCCAGCTGCTGGTCTAGAGAAAAGACAGTGTCATCGACGAAACACAGGCCTGGGAGGACAGCTTCGTGGCCGGGACACGTTGGGCTGCTTCGCTCTGCGCAGAGACAGGACTCCCCGAGGGCAGCTCGAGGACTCTCTGGGTTGCGTGTCCCGAGGTCACAGCCCCGCTCCCGGGAAAGGGCCCAGATTCCCGTAACACCAGAACCCCAGTGACTGGAATCCTCTCCCAGGAGCCTGGAGAGGGTTAGCCATCTCAGGACTCTGGCTGTTCCACTAATGAAAAGAAACCAGATAAAATGCCAAAACTAATTAAACTGACAAATCCGAAAAGGCCCTGTCAAAACTAGGAAGTCTTCACCCTTGATTTCAGCAGAGCCCAAGCAGGAAGAATCAACAGAGCGTGTTTGGGGTCAGGGGCCAGCTGCCCCCTGTGGAACTGGGGGGTGGGCTGTACCTCCTGAAGACAACAAATCTGTTCCCCCAATTTTGGCCTCTGTCCATTTGGTGCAATAAAAATCCTTTTCCACCCCAGCCCCCAGCCTTCACTACCTTCCTGCTGTTTGCCGGAGGTACAGTAATGGTTTAACGAGCCAGTCCCCACGCTTTATCAATACTCCTGTACATGTGTGAAGCGTGGCACGGCGTAGACAACAGTCTTCCACGTGTTGTCTCATTTCATGCTCACGACAACCCTGCGAAGTGGATTTTCTGATCGTTTCACTGGTGAGGCCCCAGAGAGGCTAAAATAACCGACTTGGGATTGCAGCTAGCAGGTGGCACAGCCAGGACCTGAGCTGTCTTTTCGCATGTTCGTTCATTCGTTCATTCGTTCAGCATTTATTGAAGCCCTACTAAGACCCCGTCCTGCACATGAGACACGGTCCCGTGCCATTTCCCACACACACCGGCCTTCTGTCACACCCGTGTGCAGAGCCCTGGGCACGTGGGCCCGTCTGGGGGACGAGCACACCTCTGGGAGAGGCTCGTGTGGAACTGGTGTGAGGCGAGTCCTCTTATCCCTTTGCTGCAGAGCTGCCCTCGCCCGCCTCCACTGTGCAGTCCTCGCCTCTGACGTGACTCTCTCTGGGTTCCCCTCCCTCCCCGGCTCTCTCACCCCGTCTGTCCAAGGCTCAGCGCTGGTTCCTGCTGCCTCCGGTCACCCTGAGTGACTTCATCTGCTCCGGGGGCTTCAGACACTGAGTAACCCTAATGTCGTGTGTTAACGCGTCCCCGGCACGCATTCCGGGCCAGCATCTCTGCGGCTGGCTCAGTGCAGCCTAGGTCACTTACTTCCCACAAGCACTCCACTCCAGTCTGCAGTTTGCAGGTTCCCAGTGACAGAGGCAGGATTTGAACCCAGGCAGCCTCATTCCAAGGACCCCCACTTCTGTCTCCCTGACTCCCCTGTCCCTCCCTGGGACCCACACGTACGTGTCCACGTTCCTGTTCTGAGCGACCTTACCCCAGCCCTCCGAATGCAGCGTGTCCACCACAGAATTCATCTTTTCCCTCACAGCCTGCTCCACCACCTCCCTAAGGAAGGACAATGAACCCCACAGCTCAGAACCTCCTCGACTCCACCCACTTCCTTATCCGCCCACATTTGGTCTGCCACTCAGCCCTCTCATTTTTAATTTCCAGAATGTGTGACCCCCACCCCCCATCCTCCTCACCACTGTCCCTGCCGGAGCTCAGGCACTTAGCACCCTTTTCTGGGTTCATGACAGTTAGCTGTGGGATCGTATGACGATGCCATGGACTTCCCAGGGCCTTTGGGGCACACAGGCCCCCCCCCCCACCTCCAGGCACTCCCAGCATCCCTGCAGGCCGCCTGTGCTGTGGTCACAGAGCGGTCATTCCTGTCTCATCCTCATACTCCGCCCAACCCTCTGTGATTTTGCACTTTGTTCCTGTGATTCTTCTCCTCCCCCTGCACCCTCTCTCGATTCTGGAACTTTTGCAATTGTGTGTTTCTCTGCCCTGAACAACTTTCCTCTTTTTATCGTCACCCAGCTGGTTCCTACAGGATGTGGTGGGGCATGGAAGTTAAGAGTGTGGGCTTTAGGGCCAGACTGCCCAGTTCAAATCTTAGATCTGTCACGTGGTAGCTGTGTGACCTCGGCAAGTTACTAAACCTCTCTGTGCCTGTTTTCTTTCTTTAAAAAAAAAAAGACTTTATTTATTTTTAGAGACACAGGAAGAAAGGGAGGAAGGGAAGGAGAGAAACATCCATGTGCAAGAGAAACATCGATTGATTGCCTATTGCACATCCCTTACTGGGGACCTGGCTCACAACTCAGGCACATGCCGACCGGGATTCGAACTGGCGACCTTTTCGGTTTGCAGGCTGGTGCTCAGTCCACTGAGACACACCAGCCAGAACTCTTGCCTGTTTTCTTGCTCATAAAGTGGAGATGGTAATAGTATACTTCTGCCGTCAGTTTACCGAGAACTTTAAATGAGTTGATACACACAAAGCACCCAGAACAGCTCCTTCCCTGACTTCCAAAGCAATCTCAGATATCCCCCTGCTGTCCGCCCCTTACACCTAATGCTTAGCTTTGTCAAGGGTTCTAGCCACAACAAGAGCCCCTTGACCTGGGGTCTGTATCTTCCTCATGTCTATATCCTCAGTGCCTCACCCATAATCCACACTCAGCGTCAGTTGCTTTGAAGAGGGCTGGATGTGTGAACATGATACGGTGCAAAGTGAGTGTGTAAGTAGAGTTAAATGGGCCAAATCAGGGAAGGCTTCCTGGAGGAGTAGAGTTTTTCAGGCAAGTGAGATGGAAGGAATGGCAAACATATTCGTGTCAGGCTGCAGGCACAGATAAACACTTCATGTGAAGGGGGAGTGAGCAGTTTCCTGGCTCGAGCCCAGAGGACGGACAAGGTGAGAGAGAGGCCGGCAGCCCCCACTTACCCCCACATTCACCGCCCCACGCTCAGTGTCACTCAGCTGGATTTTCATGGAGAGCCCAGATCACTCCAGCCAGTCAGAAGACACATGGAAGGAGCCCCAGTCCCTCCCAGCAAGGAGATTATGACGGAGCCACAGGACACTCAGAGGAACCTCCGGAGTCTGGGTCATGAAAAGTTTCCTCAGGAGAAGAAATGGCTCATCTTTCTCAAGTGCCAAGCCATCGCCGTGAGGAGAGTGCGTGTCTGCTGGGACAGCTGACTGTTTTCCAGGATGAATTTCTGGTAATAACACAGAGTCATTACCGTGCAATTAGCACTGCTAATGGGGAATGTTCAGTTCCCTTCGTGGCCCCTCCCCTCCCTTTTTACCTCTCTCTGCTCCTTCTCTGCCTGCACCAGCGTTCTCCCCTGCCCTCTCCCTCCCCGCAGCGGAGCGGGCTGCAGAGAAGGGAGGGCCCAGCCTGGCCTGGACTGTCCGGGTTTGCATGTTGAATCTCCGGCTTCCCACATTAACCAGAGCCCTGCGGAGGGGGAAGCAGTGAGTGGACGAGGGGCAGGGAGAGGCTGAACATCTGCACGTTGGAAAGGGAGCCACCCAGGAGCCTGTGAGAGCAACTTGCCCCTCAGGGTGGGTAGCATGATCTGCCGCCCTAGGGACCCCATCGAATGCCCAGGAAACGGGGGATCTGCCCAGTCGTGGGGGATATTACACCCTGCTGAGGCCAGGTTACGGGCTGTGTGGGGGTGGCACTGTGCTTGTTGGAGCTGCTGGAGGAACAGCAGCTAAGCCTGATGGGAGCATATTTTGCTTCATTCTGAGTAATTATTTCCCTCGTGCGCGTACCACACACACACGCACACCGCACACATGCATACACGCTCTCGGCCACGCACACATACACATACAGGCCGCGTCCAGACACGCGTCCCCAGGGGGACTTTCAGCCATGCTCCTGGAAGCCCCTGACGGGTTTTCTGATGCGCTCTCCCTCTGGGAGGCTATTGAGTTTTTAGGAAATGGCAGCAATCTTTGTATATTGGAGAGGGGCAAGTTCAGAAACTGCCCGGAAAATTGTGGAGGGGTGGCCTAGAGACCTCCGAGGCCTCTATTCCCAAGGGGGCTTTTCACGGTGGGTGGAGAGTCGCCTGCTACCCTGGCCAGCAGAAACCATCCTGATGGAGCCCCACCCCACCGCCTAGGGGGAGGGAGGGGTGGGCAGAGGGGAAAGGAGAAAAACAAGGGCGGAGGAGGAGAGAGACGGTTAACCAAGGAGGAGGAATCGGGCCGGAGGTTGCTGGAGCAGAGTGGGTGCAGTGGCAACTTCCAGACGGAGCAGGCGTAGGGGTGGCAGCCTGGCCACAGCTCCGCAGCAGCTCGGGGAAGCCACAGAGGGCCGGCAAGAGGCAGCTCGGACGGCCTGGCTTGTCTCTATCCGATTCTTTATGAATCTTGCCCATGAAAATTGCCCCAAACCTCATGGCTGTGTTCACCTGGAGGAGGGAGAGGTGGGGAGGGTGGCCGGGGCTTTTCATTATTCACTGGGTTAAACTGTTTAGAGCCAAACAGCCCAACAAAGGGAAGTCAGTTGCTTCTCTGAAAGTGTCCTGAGCTCCAGGTGAGCTGGTGAGTGACATGTCAGAGAGACTCCTGGAGCTCAGGTTCGTGAGCAGAACCTAGGCAATGGCTGCCCCCGGCCCCTCTGCCCACCCTCGAGCCCGCTCAGACAGTCCCTGGGCCAAGAAAGCATCTCCCGTCCACTGCCCACAACTGTGACCACCCTCTTGTTCCCCCACAAGGCCCGGAGACGCAAACATTGAGCCTTTTCTCATTCTGAGCGTCTTCTCTGGGAGAAGAGTCTCGTCTTCCCCGTCCGGGCAGAGCCCTGGAGCCCTCTGGTTCCACTGCTGTAGCTGCCCTCAGACCTCACGGCAATTACTTATTTAATGGTCTGTCTCCGGGCCGGGCCGGTGCTAGGCCCCAGGCAGTGAGAGCTGTGCATCTGTGGTGCTCACTCGGCCAGCACTCCCAGCTCTTGTGTACTGTCCGTAACCAAGTCGGTGCTCAGTTGGTTTTAATCGAATGAATTAACTGAGGCATTTCAAAGTCGGCGGTGGTGGGGGGGAAGTTGTTTATAATTTGATCAATTCCTCCTTGCCAGGGGGAGAAGGAATAATTAGGAAGAGTCTAAGGGTGCAGGGAAGGGGTACAGACTGCAAAAAGGGAGAAGACAAGTCCTCAACTTGGAATTCCTAAAATCCGCCACATAGTGAGCCCAGCTGCCTGGGGCTTTTCCCAGAGGTTCAGTTGCCTAGACCAGGGCCTCGGGGTGGGTGACCCTCCAGGGAGGCCTCAGTTTCCCTTCTCTGACCTCTCTGGCGCTGACGCTAGGGGCCTCCTGAGAAGAAGCCCGGGGCAGGGGCTGCCTGATTGGCTCCACACCCTGGAATCTTCTTCCTGGAATGAGGCATCACATGTCTTTCCCTCCGTTTCACCTGGAAGCAGTTGCTGATTTCAGCTGCCACATCTGCATTCTTCCAAGGGAAGACTTGGTTCTCCTGGGTGAGCAAGGACAGGCTGGCAGTTTGAAAAAGAACCTCCAGAACTACTAAGGAAGGACCTACAGGTCCTATAAGGAGGTTTCCAGCCAGAAAGAACCTGTGCATGTCACAGGCACCTCACTGAGCCAGTGGCGTGGGGCTGGACCTGGGTTCTCTGGGGTCACCAAGGAGATGGCAGGAATGAGGGGTCCTGACATTCACCATCAGCTGCAGACAAGTGGTCACTTGTGCAAGACCAGAGAGACCAAAGTGAAGGGCCACCAGGACTGGAAGTGGGAGCTGAGGTCCCGGCTGCAGACCCAGGAGGTCCGGGGCAGCTGGGATGGGGTCGGCACACAGCAGGCCAGGCCCCAGAGCATGTGCCCCCAGCGCTTGAGGTTGCTCACACGTTGCCTCACGGGTTGCTGGTGGTGTGGACATGGCTGACTGGCTTGAGCAAGATTAATAACCCGGGCAGAGCAGACAGCGTGCCTCCCTCCCAGCCTCTGCCAGTCTCCGGGAGTGCTGCAGAGGCCACGCCCTGCCGACCGCCCTGACAGAAATGCAGAGCCAGACCGCAGTAAACTGTCCCCCAGAGGGCTGGGTGACCCCGGTTTCTTGGAGTTAGTTAGTGATGGATATGAATCCTGGGGATCTGGTGAATTCGATGTATTTAGCCTCCCATCTCCATTTCTTCTCCTATAAAAGGCAGAGCATACGAGTCCGTGTCAGAGTTGTCAGGAGGGTTAAATAGGGTAATACTTGAAAAAGACCTAGCATGCAGTAAGTGCTTACTAAATGACAGTTCCGTGATTCTTACGTGGACTTGGTAACTGATTGCTGGGTGACCTCAAACACAAGGTTGAGGTCGCCCGTGGAACGCCTTAACCACATGAGAGCCATCATTCTCCCACCACAGATTGTCCCCAGCTCAGCAGCGGTGACCTGTCCCCAGGTAAGGCAAGCGGGCGTCTTTGCCGGCCTGGGAATAGTCAGAGGGTCCTTTGCCCTCAGTGCTGAGGTGGGCACAAGTGGACGAAGGGGCTGCTGGTTACATCGAACCATTTGGGCATGAATTATGAATCGCTGACCTTTTCTAGACTAATTACTCCCACTGCTGGGTGGCCTGGGCTCCGACGTGAAGCCCCGGGGGGCAAATTCTGCTCCCAGCCAGCACATGGCAGGGCCTGGGGCTCCTGCTTTCATCCCCCCTTGTTTGTGCGGCTATTTCTGTGGCAGGAAGAGTCTCTCCCTGTGATGAAGGGCACAGCCTGGACCCGGCTGGCCCCCTTTGACTCCCCTAATCCCTGCGACCTTTGCAGAATCACCTTATCCTTCTTTTCAGTTCAGTATCATTGCCAGCTCTTTTTTTTTTCAAATTGAACCTGAGGGTCATTAATAAAGCTGACACGCTAACAGATCTATGGGTTCTTAAACGGATACAGAGAAATGAACACACTCAGACGAAACAGCGCGCAGGGTCCCCCATGAAGGGGCGACCCTCTGGGGTCTGAGGGAGAGTCTTTCACCTTGCAGCCTCCAGAGGGGAGGAACCAAGAGGTTGACTTTTTTATTAATGAAAATTTTTTAATGTATATAAGAGAGAGGAAAATGAAATCCCACGTATCTGTCACCTAGCTTCAAAATGATCGATATCCTCCTGGTGTTGCTCTTTCTTCCATGCCTTTATTTTTCGGAAGTCGTTCAAAGCAGACTCCAGGTATTCTATCATTTCTGCGTGCACTTTTAACTGGGAAAAACTTTAAAAATGCATGTGACCTTACGCAAGTATTTATCGCCCCGTAACAAAAGTAACAAAATAGCCCTGGCTGGTGTAGCTCAGTGGATTGAGCGTGGGCTGCGAACCCTTAAAGAGTCGCCGGTTCGATTCCCAGTCAGGGCCCATGCCTGGGTTGCAGGCCAGGTCCCCAGTGCCCAGTGGGGCGCACGTGAGAGGCAACCACACATTGATATTTCTCTCCCTCTCTTTCTTCCTCTGATCCTTTCTGTCTAAAAATAAATAAATAAAATCTTTGAAAAAAAATAAATTGCTCATCATAATTTATAAAAAAAACAAAAGTAACAAAATAGTAATTCTCTACTATTACCCAGTCTATATTCCAAACCCAGCTGTCTGAAAAATTTCTTTTTCTAATTGGCTTGTTTCATTTAGGATCCAAATCGGTCAGTTTTTAATAGTAGCTTCTGGCTCTCTTCACCCAAAGTTGGTGACTCAGTGGAATGTCCTAGAGAGCAGCCAGGCATGGGCAGTTATTAGTGCAGGGTGGGGATGGGGACATGGGAAAAAATTACACTTTTCCCAAGACAAGGTTGGAGCCCTGGAAAATCACTTTAAGCTTGGGCTTTTGGGGAATGTGCTTGGAGCCCTGGGAACAGAGATATCCGTTTTGCATAGTCTACTAGCCCCTCTGGGGTAGGTCTCACGTGATCACTGCAGAGCTGGGCTTGGGGCTTTGCCAGAGCCTTTGGCCTGCCCCTGTCTCCGGCCGTGGGCTTAAGTCCCTGGTCAAGTGTGTGTGAAGGGCAGCAGAAGCCAGAGGAGGGTGGCACACTGACTCCACTGGGAGTCAGCAAAGGCTTCCAGAAGAGGCCCCAGTCTGAGCTGATTCTGGGGGTGAGAGGGCCGGGGCATCCAACCTACAGATTTGGAACCGGAAACAGCTCCGGAAATCAGAGAGAGAGATCCAGCATGTGCTTTATGATAGGTGAAGCCGAACTGGAGAAAACCACTTGGACCCAAGGCCAGAAGGTTCTCCCTGCTCTTCATCCTGAGTGGTTTTCAGTGAAATGAAGTGGGGAAGCACGGAGGATGCAGACAACAAAATGCAACATTCAAAACGCCAGACCGCTTATAAAACGTCACCGTGACCAGGTCACAGCTTCATTAGCGTGGACCCTGGAAGGCGGAAATGGAAGTCTGTCCTAGCGTGGGCCCCTGGCCAGATCCTCTCAGCCTACTGCGTCCCTTGCATGTTCTTCTTCCCGAAATCTCCGCCATCACCTACAGCTCTCCACATCAGTCTCAGCAGAACGGCCCACCCACACCGCAGTCAAAGAGAGCTGAGAGGCCCCCGCAGCCACATGGCCCTCCCCCACTACCCAAGCCCTTGTGCCAAGGTGAAGGCGTTGCTGTGGACTTCTGGGGGTAGATCCCTCCCTGCCTTGGGCTTTCTTTGTGTCCCCACAATACTTAGCATAGGTGCTTAACCTTGGCCAGGGTCTCTTGCATTAATGAATTGATTCAAATAATGATCAAACCAGCAACTAAGCACAGGAGATTCAATAGTGAGCCGAAACAAACTCTCCACTGATGAAGCTTACACACCTAACGGAGGAGCTGGATGAAGAACACATAAACAAGCACATAGCAGCCTGTCGGGCAGCAAGAAGTGCCCAGAAGGGAAACTCAGTGGCGGAGAGAAGGTGGCGATGCTCGTTGATAGGGCGTTCAGAAAAACTTTTCTCAGGAGGTGGTTTTTGACCAGAAGAAAGTGAGGAAGTAAGACTTTTGAATACCCAGGGGAAGTACATTGAGAGAGAGAGAGAGAGAACAGCAAGTACAAAGGCCACGAGGTGAGAATGTGCTTAAAAGTTCAGGGAGCATCAGGAAGGCTCCCACGCTGTCCCGTATGGTAGGCACTCGCCAGGTGTGGCTATTTAAGCTTCAATGAATGAAAATGGAATAAACTTTAAACTTCAGTTTCTCGGTTGCTGCAGCCACACTTCCAGTGCCCAGTAGCCACACATGGCTTGCAGCTGCCATGTTGGACCGCACACGTAATGGACTGCGCACACATAATGGACCGCACGTTTCCATCATTGGACAGAGCTGATGGGGAACCTTGTAGAGCTCAGCGAGGATTTAGAGCTCCAGTCTGGGAGTGATGGGAAGCTTGCGGGGTTGGGGACAGCAGTCATGATCTCAGTTACATTTCAGGTCAATGTGTAGTGAAGAGCGTAGGAAGGGTGATGGCAGTGGGCGTTTCTATCTCTCGTGAAGTAGCATGCCAGGCCATCAGCTGAGGGTGACAAGGGGATCCTGGGTGCAGAGGAGCTTGAAGAGAGAGGAGAAAGTCCGCCACAGTCCTCCTGGCCCGCAGGAGAGTGAATTAACCAGGTGAACCTGGGAGCCTGCCCGGCAGCACTGAGGGCTCACTGAGATTTGTGGTCTTGAACTGAAAATGAGACAAGTCGGTTTGTATTTTTCTTCCAGCCATGATTGCCCGTGAGGAGCAGGCAGAGTTGGCTTTAATCAGGATTGAAATTTCGCCAGGCAAAGACCAAGAATGAGACAAGAGCAAGACAGTTTATTACACCAATGCAAGGCCAGCGATTCTATGGGTAAATGTGGGATCTGAACTAAGTAAGGAGGGAGGCGGGGTGAGCAGGGGAGTGGAGGGTGAGGGGGGATCGGTCAGTGGTTTGGAGGCCCTGACAGGTTCAGAATGACATCATAGGCAGAGACGGACAGATGGGCAGGTGGCTAAGGAGCAGGACAGGACTGGGGCAGTAAACAAGTCAAGAAACTGAAAATCCAGGGACGTTTATGTGTCTGTGGACGGCACCAAGAATCATGCCAGGTAAAGAAAAGCAAACCATGGGATGAAGCAGTCGGTGAACGGGGGTCTTTAGGAATAAGGGAGACGAGGACGCGTGCGCGCGCGCACACACACACACACACACACACACACAGGAGGACCCTGGGTGGCATCATCTGACAGCTGTGCTGCAGTGCAGCTGAGGAATTTGGGCAGGAAGGAGAGGAGAGTGTCTAAGCGTGACCAGGAGTGAGGACACCAACCCTAAGTCCAGGTCCAGGGAGGGGACGTGGGGCGGGACTCCAGGCACCGAGACGAGCTGTGAACCGGACAGGCAAGGACGCTGATTTTATGGGGACTGTATTTCATTTGAGGATGGAAGAGGATATACGGGCAAGTAAGGAAACATACCAGGTAATATCAGGTCACAAGAAGTGTTATGACGAACATGAACATGACCGAGGTGGTATTATTGATAGTCTGGCCGCGAGGGTGCAGGTGGAGCTGTTCTCGTTCAGGTGGTCTCAAGAGTCCGCCGTGGGGATCAGATGTCCCAGGCAGAGGAGTCAGCCAGTGCAAAGACAAATTCAAATGCGTGGGATGCTTCAAGCAAGGTCAGGGCAGACCAGGATTCCTCCAGACTTAGGGAACTGGGCTCCAGGTCAGAGGGAGGACCGGGGCTGAGCAAAGCCCCAGACACAAGGCTCTGAACTGAAGTTGTTCCCCCACAGTGCCCAAGGCTATGTGAGAACCGAAAGTAACATTCTAGATGAATCTCTTTGTGGCTCAGAAAAGTTACAGCATTCCCAATACTTGGTTTTTTATACAGTTCCACAGGGTTTTGTGGGGTTGTTTTTTGCTCTTAACCAAATTCCTCTCCTTTGTCTAAAATCGAAGAACATTCTTTATGCTGTTTGCATTGTTGGCTGAACATTGTGTCATTGGTTTTCTCTCTCGCTTGTTTTCATTTTTTCTATTTTATTGTTATTCAGTGCAAAACAAAAAAGCTGTCCTCAGGAAAAAAAAATTGGAGATGGCTGGAGGAAACTGGTTGAAAAAACCTCCTGGTTAGTAGTTTTGCTTCTGCTCATCCCCGAGACTTTCATATGTATTTTAAAATGCAGACATTTATCACATGGGTCAGAAAATTACATTCCATTAATTTCAGAGTCTTTGCCTATGACGGCTCAGTCCTCAAGAGCGGTTGCTCCTAAGAAGTTCAGGGAAACAGAGCACATCGGAATAAAAGCTGTTTTGCTGATCTGTTTCACATTTTAGGGGAGCATATTTCAGTACATTATCCAGAGTGATTCTGCTCAGAATCTCATCGGCGTGTTGAGAGTCAGCTTGCCCTTGACTTCAACTTGAAGATGAAAGCTCGGAAACTGCGGGTGGGGTTGGGGAAAGAGAAGCTCTTACAAGAACCAAATTAAGAAAAGTGAAATCTCTTTCCAAATGAATGAAATCACTTGATAAGCAGACGAATGCGAAAACTCAGAACCCTAGAAATGTCACCCCACCCTGTCCCTGGTATTTGTTTATCCAGCCTTTGCTTGAATTTCTCCAAGGAACTCACTGCCTCCAAGGACAGACTGTTCCGGTTCTAAGCAGTATGGACTGGGAGAAGTTTCTCTCTCTCTAAGAGCAGAAGGGAGTCGTCGGAACCATTTACCTGCTGATCCCAGCTTTCCACCCTCAGAGCCTCTGCGTCTGCGCACAGAGGGCCTCCCTGTGTCCCCAGGCAGCCTTCTGTCTCCTTGGAATCAACGTCCACCTCTGGTCCCTTCTCTGCGCTGCCTTGGCCTTCTAAAACGGTAAGACTGCAAGACAGCAACCCAGATTCAGACACATGCTTATCTCTGTGTTTAGGAGACACTGGGCGGGCGGAGTGACACCTGATCGGCAGAGGCTCAGGGCTGGCACTTGCCTGTGCACGTCTCAGTATCTCCAGCAGATGGCCGGTGATGCCCCATGAAACCACCCCTGCTTCCCCATTAGGGCTAAGGCCAGGCATTCCGCAAGCACATGGATTTCTTACACTTTCAGGCAGTCGTGAATCATTTTGAAAAGCTGACAAAGAGGTCTGGTCACCCCCTCCGGAGAAATGAACATGCACATAAACGATTTCATTTGGTTTCATCCAACTTACCCACCTGCCCCCCGAATCCCAAGTGTGAACTGCAGTCCTCCCACGGGGTGCATGGGCTCAAAGTCCAGTGCGTGGGCTCAGCTATAAACACAGCCCACGCAGCCCAGCCCTGGGCGCTCCACGGACTTCAAAAGGGTTTTCATGGGAGGGCTGGGAATGAATCACCCCATCCACCCAACCTCTCAGTCAAATAGACCGAGTATGTGTTACCCATCCCACCCCAGGGATGGCACCGAAGAAGACCCAGTCCCTGTTCTCAGGCGAGCGCAGAAGCAACCGCACTCACCCATTACGCTATTCTAATGACAGCCATAATGGGGACAAGGACATGGTGTGCACAGAGGGAAGGCACCTAACCCAGCCTGAGGGTTCCAGAAAGAATTTTCAGAAGAGACGGCTGAGTCCTGAAGATGTTTTATATTTAGATATACTTTTTTTTTACATCTCAGCTGTGGTACTAAGTCACTAAGCCAAACTATCCACACTCGGCACAGCAAAAACCCGCTTGTCCGTCTGCTCTGAGGCTGCCACCAGAAAACATTCCAAGAACCACTTCTGCTTGCCTGCCCTGCCGTCTCCTCCTAAGGGGCACATGGCAGGGACTGCCACCAGCTGCTGTTCCTTCCAAACTTCACTGGCCCCTAAGGCCCAAGTCCAGCTGCTCCCAGGGGAAGGGGTCCCTCTGACGGAAGCAAGACCTGGTGCCGGGAGCCCACTCCTGATCAGACACCTCCCTGGGTCCCCCACGCGTTTATTCAGCATGAAATGTGAATGAAGTCTGCTTCGTGAGCGACTCAGCTCTGACACATTCCGATGGAGTCACCAAGAAGCTATTTCTCCCCTGGTGCTCTTTTTAAAATCATGATGTATATATAACCTTTGCAGGCGGAAAACTTCCCCATAAATGACAGTTGATGTGCACTGGGATTTTTTTTTCCAAACAAGCCTTGCTCCCAGGTTCTCCTTGGCACGCTCCCCTCCACTGACTAAATCCATCCTTCAGCGCGATAATGAGCAAGGCCGTTCACACTTCATGCCCCAGCAGCCAGGGAGGGAAGGGCGAGAAAGACCTCCTTAGCTCACTCCCTGGGTGAAGAGCTTGGAGGGGGCGCAGCCAGTTCCCGGCCCAGGCGAGGACCGACTTGGGAGACTTAAGCACGTTTTCGAGGCCTTGTAGTTTATTTCTTCATGGTTGGACTTTATCGTCAGTTCAGAAGCTTTGCAATTTCTCCGAATATTAGACATCCTCATCTGCAACAGCATTTCAAAGCTCAGACAGGAGTTTTCTAACCTAAACGGGCTTATGCAGGCAGCTTCCTCTGGCAGAGAACATCAAGAGTTGTCTGTGTTTTGCAAGGCTCATGACCCCAGATGGGCCGGAGACCGCGTGGCTGGGGCACAGAGAGGAAGCAGGAGTCGTTAGTTCTGTTTGTCACGTGCCACTTCCGGGTTTCCTTGTGTTGGGTCCCATGGGATCGGCTTGGGCCGTGACCTATAAACAAAAGAACCCCGTGGCATTTCCAGACTGGAGAATTTAATTGCCGGTGTGGGAGCCTACAGAGTGTTTGAGATGGCGGCGGCTCCGTCAGCAAGGGTCCCTGGCACCTGCAACGAGCAGGCTGTCCCGGCTCCCAGAGTGATATGCCACCATCAACTCACGCCTCGGGGTCCCCAGGGAGACCTGCTTCCCTAATGAAATGAATGTTAACCGACATTTCAGAAAGAGTTTCTGATTTCTTTCTTTCCCTTTCTTTCTTTCTTTCTTCCTTCTTTCCCTCCTTCCTTCCTTCCTTCCTTTCTTTTTTTTCCTCTTTCTTCTTTTTTTCTTTCTTTTTTTCTTTCTTTCTGCCAATGTTTTGTCAGGTGGGATTAGATCACCGTTGTTTTACGGAATAGTGTGGCAGAAGGGAGCAGGAATGTCAGGTCTGCCTCTGCCTTTATTACTCATTCCTCTTAGACCTTTTTTCTAGTTTATGAGGGCTCTTTCAGTTCAAACGGGTAACATACTCATAAAAACTAAAGATTCTGGGGAAACAAAAGAAAGCACGTTGACAAGTGAGGACACCAGGCTAGAGGGGGCGAGACAACCCCCTGCCCTCCGTTTCACCTCTGGGTCTCTCAGGACTGTACAGAGTTCGGAACCATCCAACGTGGAGCCGAGGAAGGGCTCCGGTGTCGGTAAAGTATTAAACAATGTTTAAGTGTAACTTCTTTCTTGTTTTTTTAGTGATGGAATCCAAATGCTGCATTTTATGGATTCAAAGACATGCGTTTGGTCTCATTTTAATACCAGTGAAGTTAGAATGCATCTCAATAGCACGTCATAGTTTCAGTGGTGGCTTTTTGAAATTTTTCTAATGTACGTAAGATAATGGTGATCAGTGGCATCCTCAGCAAATAAAATGGTAAGTAGAAGTTCTAGAATCATCTTCCCTAGACCCAAGTGGATGGTTTTGTGATCACTCTTAAAGACCACTGCTCTGGAGTCTTGCTACTCAAAGTGTGGTTTTTTTTTTTTTTGATCAGCAGCAGTGGGTGTTACCTGACCCTCCTGAGTGGGATCTGTACTTTCACAAGATCCCAAGGTAACCTGTGTGCATGCTAAGGTTTGAGAATCCCTGCTCTAGGAGCTTTGACAGTTGGAAATTGTCTAGTGGCGGCTTACACTGCATTTGAGGGGAGCAGACTTGGATGGAAAAACTCAGAGGTGACCAAAGGGGCCAGGAGCCAAGGAAAGCAGTGGCCTCCGGAAGCTGGAAAAGACCAGAAAACATATTCTCTATCGGAGTCTCCAGAAGGGAACATAGCCCGGTAGCACCTTCATTTTCATGGGATTGATTCAGGGAGACCCATTTTGAACTTCTGACCTGCAGAAGTGTAAGATGACCTCTTTGTGTTGTTTTAAACAACGAGGTTTGTGGGAATTGGTTGCAGCAGCCATAGAAAACTCAGACAGTCTCTCTCTCCCTGTAGGTCAGTGGTTCTCAGTCTTGGCTATGCACCAGAATCACTGAGAATATTTAAAAGTTACCAACTCCTTCATGGCCTACATGTTCGGATTTTTAAAAGCCTCCCAGGGGCAGGAGGGAGGACTGGGCTCCTGATTCCATGGTTGACATGCTGTTAGAACTGCAGACTTGCAGGACCGAACTTGGATCTACAGAACCGAATTCTGGGTTTCAACAAGACCCTCGGATGGCCCGGTCAACAAGAAATCTGAGGGGCGCTACTCCAGCTCACACGCATGGGAAGGACGGAAGCTGTGCTCCCTGGTCGGATGTTCCAGGCCCCCAGCCGGGGCCTGGCGCAGAGCAGATGCTCAGTCGACACCAAGGGAACGGGTAACTGCGTTCAGAACCAGCAGAAACCTGGAACGCTAGAGCCGCAAAGAAATACACTGCTGCGTTCAGAAAGATCTAATACGGTGGTTTTCAAACTCTTTTTTTTAAGTAAAGGAACTTTTTTCTTTTCATTGAAGTCTACATACAACTTGAGTATATAGGCCAGATAAAAGTGGCATCAATAGATTTGCATGCTCAGCCTCTCCCTTGGCCTCCGGGGCCCCTCCATGGGTGGCACCTTGGAGCTCAGAGACTCAGCAGGACACTGGCGAGAGGCAGGGAGGCCTAAACAGGACGCTGGAGGCAGAAGGTCCCAAGCAAGAGCGGACGACATGGCCCTGTGAGCCACAGCAGGGGTCACTTCTGAGGGGTAGTTATAGATAAAGAGCAGTTCAAGTTCACTGGAGTCCAAGGTGTCAGGCAGGCCCAATAAAAAGTAGGTCAAGGTGCAGAGGGGACAACTAGGCAGAGGTCAAGACAAAGCAAGGAAGAACAGGCTGCCTGTGTGCCTCCATCCACTGGTGCTTCCACTCAGGGACAGCTGTACTCCAAATTGAGAGTCCAGGAAGAGAGAGACTGACAGGCCCACCATGGGGTCCGTGCCCTCCTTGGCTGGGCGTGGACAGGTCACCTCCATTTACAGTCTTGTCAAAATCGTACCCAGCAGGTAGCTCCCCCAAAGGAAATCAGAGAGTCAACAGGAATGAGCAGTCAACACCAGGACGTGTCCCCTGCGGGCAGGGAGTGTCACCTCTATGTTTCACGTGAGAAATTGAGCTTTGGGTTGGTTGGAAAATTCTCTCCAAGTCTGCAGAGGCAGCGAGGGCCGGCCCAGGGTGGTCTTGGGCAGAAGGTGCTACTCCCTGCTGGACAGCGCACAGTCTGGTAAGAGTCTAGTGTCTGGAACTGAGAGGCCTGGGGACAGGGCAAGACCAGAAGCAGCGCCGGTGCTGGGGGTGACTGAGGAGTCCCTGTGTTTCCTCTGGTGCTGGGGGATCCAGGCTGAGGCTGGGAGCGGGAGGAGAGGGGAGGCAGCGGGGAGGGGGCAGCAAGTCGGAGGACAGTCCTTACTGCCAGGGACCCCTGCTGGCCCTGGTGGCTGCTGCCCCCTGCCCCTGTGTTAAGCACCTGCATTACTTTTCCAGGGCTCCATAACAAAGTTCCACAGACTGGGTGGCTCAAACAGCAGAAATGTATTGTCCCGTGGGTTTGGAGGCTGGAGTCCAAAATCAGGGCGTCGGTAGGGTCGGTTCCTTCAATGGGCTACGAGGAAAGAGTCACCCCGGGCCTCCTCCCAGTTTGCACATGGCTGGCTCCTCCCTGGGTCTCTTCACCTTGTCCTCCCTTTGAGTGCCTCTGTCTAAAGGTCCTTTTTTATGAGGATATCAGTCATATTGGATGAGGGCCCACCCTCATGACTCGTTTTAACTTAGTTACCGCTGTAAAGACCTTGTTTTCAAATAAGAGCCCATTCCGAGGCCCTGGGGGTTAGGATCTCAACACATGAATTTGCAGGGGGCACAAACCAACCCATCACAGCCCGTTTCTCGGCGCCGGAAGAAACTACTGGCTACCCTATGCGCTCCCGTGACCTGGGAGCTGAGGGCGCACAGGCCGTGTTTCTCCGGGGAGCTTTCGGGGCATCAGCTGTGAGCCGGCAGCGCGTTCCAGCCCTCCCAGCCCTCCCGGGCTGGTGAGCGAGAAAGACTTGTAAACGGACCATTTAGCCTACAAGGCACTCAGTGGCGCGGCCGGTGTGCTCTAATGGCGCGGTTAAGAGCCACACTATCAGCAGCTACCTTATTGGTTGTTATGAGGATTCTATGAGTAAATATTCCTAAAAGTCCTAGGAAGCACTATATAAGTGTTGGTTAAATAAAACCATTAAAAGTGGACCCCAGCCCTGGCCGGTGGCTCAGCGGGTTGGAGCATCCTCTCGTGCACCAAAAGGCTGTGGGTTCGCCCCTAGTCAGGGCACATACCTGGGTTTCTCCCGGGTCTGGGCACGTACGGGAGACAACCAATCAATGTTTCTCTCTCACATCTCTCCCCCCCTTCAAAGCAATAAGCATATCCTATATCCTTGGGTGAGGATTTTTTAAAAAAGGAAACCCAGAATGCTAAGGAAACACAGAAGAGAGATACCTAAGTGGGATTTAGAAGTTTAAGGGACAGCCAGGGATGCTCCCTGGATTCTCTGGCTGTAACCTGATGGAGGCTGCTGAGGGGGATCCAAAGGTCAGGGGGCTTTTGTGGCATGTCATTAGCGGGTTAGGTGGTGGGCTGGTGGCTTGGCTCCTGTGGAATGTGCCCCCACTCTCCCCGCAGGCGCAGCGGTGGAAGCTGGCCCAAGCACAGCCTGATCTGAGTGCTTCCTGTGCAGCCTGCTGCTGCCCGAAAGTAGGATGGGCTGACCCTTGTTAGTGCAAGGTCAGGTGTAAGGCTGTCCTCCAAGTGCAGCCACCTGTGGTGACCCAGTGTGTATCGGAGTTGCTCTATCTATGAGTCTGTGTACACCCAAGGGATGAAAAATTAATAAGCTCAAGCTGGTAGGAAATCCAACAGCTCTTCACCCCACCCCGCCCCACCCCCACCACCGCCTCCCAAAATGGTTTGCCATCGCTGCGCAGGCCACCTCCCATCACCCAGTCATGTCTAGATAAACTGCAGTTTAGAAAACGGCCCATGCCCCAGGCCCACCCCCACCGCCGCTGAGGTCAGGGATTATTAAAGGCAGCCTGGTTCCCACAAAACGCAAGCAGAGGCTCCTTTGATGTGATCCTCGCAAGCCTTAATGAGTGCCATTGCTGACAGGTGGACAGAGGGCTGCAGACAGGAATCACAGGCACTGTTTGCAAGAGAGGGAGGAGGTGGGGGACAGATGCTCTTTAAAAGCCTCCTCTCCAGGGTCTGCCATTAGAAAACAAAGCCAAGGGCTCCCATGTGACCCAGCGCCTCCCGAGTCCCGAATCCCGGGGTGCGTGCAGAGCGCTTGTTCCCTCTCTTCCCAAGCGCCCTAAGGAGCATCGGTCTGATCTCGAGCCCTGGCATTATTTCCATTTCTCTGCTTGTTGGGAATTCGTGTCTCAGTTGTGCAGCCAGGGAAATGGGGAAGTGGGTCAGCGGGAGAATGGCCCCCACAGGGTGTCCACCCATCCTTTCCTGGGAGGCGACACGTGGAGAAAGGCCTCCCAGCCCGGAGGTGGCTGGGCTCCTCTTGAGGTGTCACATGTATTATAGGCCTTAACGAGGCCGATGTGCAGTGATTAAGAAAATCAGTTTCTTGCCACGTGTTGTTATTTGCAAACGCTTGCCTATTGATAGCTGGACACAGAGCAGGCCATTCAGGGGCTGAGAGCAGGAAGTAACCACACTCTGGAGGGGGATGTGGGGGCAGGGCAGAAGTCTGTGTGGAAATCAAAGTCGCCAGCCCTCTGGACTCCCCCAAATGTGTGGCTCTTCGAAATCCCCTTGCCCTCTGCCCCAGAGGGAGTGGGCGGCGTGCCAGAGAGTGGGACGTAATTGCATGAAAGCGATGGTGCAAAAAATGATTGGGCTCAGCACCCTTTCGCTCCTTGCTGGAAGCTTCTCCAGAGCCAGGTGTGTGCCTTTCATTTATCCCGAAGCTGGTCTCCTACTTCCGCTCTCACTGAAGTGGATTTGGGGCTGGGGCAGAAACTTCTGCGAAGGAAGAGGGAGAGAGGGGAGAGGGCCCCAGACTCAGTCAAGGTCCCCCAAGGCCTAGAGGTGGTACAGATGGCAATGTTGGGGATAATACTGTCACTTCTGCTCACTGAGCCCTGACTGGGGGGTAGGTGCTGTGTGAAGCGCAGCCCCCTGGGGAATGTAACTCTTCCAGAACCCGACCTGTGACGGTGCTTCCTCGTCAGAGTGGAGAAGGGGACAAGCCAGGCAGGGATGCCTGGTGTCCTGCTGTAGGCTGCGGGGAGCTGTGGATCGCTCTCCACTCGTTTTGTTCTGATGTGCACACATTAGGGTATTTCATTTAATCTTCCCAGCCACCCCGAGGGGTAGGAACTATCACTCTCAATTTACACCTGAGAAAACAGAAACACGGACAGAGTCGGAGGGTAGGGTAGAGCTCTGCCTGTTCCCAGCACTGTGCCCTCGAGTCTCTCCTCCCCGAGACCCACTGAGGAGGGGCCCCAACGCAGACGGAGGACCGGTCACAGGGGTGCGTGTACCCTCTCTGAGGGTTAGCGGGAGCTCCGCAGTCAGCTCTTCCGTGGACAAGGAAGTTAACTGTTATGCGTCATTGTGTCCATTCGAAGCAAATAGCACATGGTTCCCCAAACCGGGCACTTTAATTATTATTAGCAACCAATTATTTACAGCACCCTTCACGACTGATCCAGCCAACGCCTTGGTGGTGTGTCAGCCGATTTCTGCCCCCTCCCCACCTCGGATTCTGTTCTAGTCAGTCTGGTAGGGCCTCAGACACCTGCATGGAAAAGAAACCTCCTAGACGATTCTGCAGCCAACTGGTCTGTGCACCCCACTCAGAATAGCCCTGCCTGGCATGTGCTGGGTCCAGACTCCTGCATTCTAATCTCAGCCCGCTGCTCCCCAGCTGTGTGGCCTTAGGTTGGTCTCTGGCCTCGGTTTCCTCCCAGGCACTGGACACTGGACAGGATGATCCCTGAGGCTTCTGGGCAGGACTGCAGTCCAGCCCATCAGCATAGGAGCTGTGTCTTTCTTAAAGGCAGAGAGCAGGGGAGGGGGCTCGAGAGGCCGCTGAGGAGGGAGGAGGGTTAATGCACAGATGTAATCCTGCCACCCAGAGAGCAAGGCCCCAGGCGCAGGGTGGCCCAAGATACCACAACGCCACTGAGCCTTCAGGACCTGGGCTCCCGGAAGCTGGGTGCAGCCCGGCCTGAGGAGAAGCTGACTCACTGGGGCCCCACCACTGCTGCAGGCCGAGTTCAGGTCAAAGACTCTAGACCATCCAGGTCCTCAGAACGGATGCTCTGCAGGGGAAGGTCTCGGGGGCAGGCGGATGGACAGAAGCCCTGGCTCCTCCTCGCTCCACTAATGCTGTGTCCTTTCCTGACTTCCATCACGTCTTTGGGTTTCAGAGCCAGCCACCCCCTAAAACAAGGCTCTGGGTTAGACCGACATCCACAGCCCCTTCTCGTCTGTGACCTGAGGACCTGAGGCAGCAGCGTCCCCATGCTGCAGAAGCCCGTGTCCGGCAGATCCCGTCTCAGGCGCCAGGCCCGTGTGCTCTGTGACCCAAAGGTGAACGAAGGTTGAGGGGTGGGGCAGGGGAGTTGTCACAGCCTCAGTTCTCTGCAAATAAAATGTCTAAGCTCGGAATTGCTACTCGTACCTCTGCACATGTTCCAAATTAATGTGCCGTTGCTACTCCAACGCCCGCCCCGCCGCCGAAATCGCTTTGTTCCCAAAGCCGCATCAGGAGGAGGAGGAGGAATACAGCCAGCTGTGCCTGTGAAAATGGCTTCGTGTTGGAAGGGCCATTAATCGGGGCTACGGAGGGGACAGAAACGTGAGTGGAGAGGAGGGCAGGCGGAAGGGGGCGGGAACAGCCCTCTCACCTTGGTTCCAAGGTCTTGCCCCTTCCCAGGCCCCTTGGCCAGTGTGGAGGGGGTGGAGGGGCAGTGGGGGCTGTGTTGTGTCGCGTTACTATATTCTGTCCTGTCCTGTCTGGTCTGAGCCCCACTTGTCAGCCCTGCCGCTCTGGGGACAAGAGCCAGGAGGGAGCAGGGGCTATTTCTGCCCATCAGCACCCACTTACCAGGGGTGGTGGAGGGGCCGGGGCCTGTGCTAAGTGTCGGACACACAGACATGTTAAACCAGGTCCTGATGTGGTTGCCAGGACCTGACAGGGGCCTGTGGGGAGGCCATCTCCGGGCACAGAGGCTGCGGCCCCCGCTGAGCTCCCTGTGCCTGAGCCCCGCACGGAACCACAGCCTGTCACGGGGCCACGGGGCCCGCACCACCAGCCCTTCATTGGTAGCGCTTCGTTCTGAGCCCCGAGGGTCCTGTTCTGTGTGTCACCGCAGGGCGCCGTCACAGTTGTAAGGGCGGAGAGCCCAGTCGGCCGGACCGCTCAGTGGTAACAGGGTAACTTTCCTGTCAGCCGGCTGGGTTGAAGGCTCAGTTCACAGGCAATTTGATTTTAAGAAAATAAAGTAACTCCACAGTCCATTAAACTCAGTAATTCTTGATTTGTCCACAGAAATCTTTTTCGGCCCACGAAATCTATATTAACAACTGTGGTCACTGGGTTACATTGCGGGAAATTCCGACTTCAGAATATTAGCCTCCACGTCTAGAACTTAACCTCCGAAAACAGTGGGCCAGCTAGACCAGGTAAGAAGGACAAGGGGGGTAGAGAGAAGGAGGGGAGAGGGAGAGAGTGAGGGAGCGGTTCAATCAAAGGGCCACACCTGTCACTGGTGTTTTCCCCCCCAGGACAAGGGTTTCTGGGGTCACCTGCACATTGACGGAGCAAGGGGAGAGGCGACAGGGGTCTGGGGTCTGCACCCCCCGACCCCCAGGTGCACAGGAGGAGGAGGAGGAGGAGGAGGAAGAGTCTATGCTTCTACCAACTCTGGGGCCGAAGACTGAGCCCAGCCTGCCCTACTTTGTCCGAGGGGAGGTAGAGGAGGCACTGTGACCCAGCCCTAAATCCCTTCTGGGCATTATTGCCACCACTGCCCTAAGGTGGTGTACTAGTCGAGACTTCTGGTTGTGAATGTCGGAAGCCTAACTCAGACTGGTTTAAATAAAAAAGGGAGTTTGTTGGGAAATCCAAGGCTGCATCTGCCGTCAGACAGAGCTGGAACCAGGAACCAAGCGACGGCAGTGGGGCTTTCTCTGCCTGGTTCTACTTGGCTCCATTCTCCAGTCGGTGTACCCCACATGATAGTTACATGGCTACTGCGCCCCCACACTCCTATCTTCCCAGCATGCAGGTCCAGCAGAAAAAAAAACGTCTTCCTCAAGAGCCCCACCCGAAAGATCTGATTGGCCAGTTGAGTCATATGCTTCTCCCTGAATGCAAGTCTGTGGGCAGGGGATGCAGTTCTCTGAGGACAGACCTGGGTCACATGCCTTCCCTGTGACTGTGAGGATGAAGTGGGGGCCAGGCCCCTTAAGCCCCATGGAATGAGTTACCTATAGGAAAGAAGGGGGTAAAGAAGGGATTCTAGACAGAAAAAAAAACATCGGATTTCTTCAAATAGATTGTTTTTAAGCCCATTTTACAGGTGAGAAAATTGAGGACCAGGTTGATTAAATGACTCGTCCACGTTCACTAAACTAGGAAGTTGCAGACCTTGGACTTGAAGCCTCATTTGTCTGCCTCTGAAGTGCATATTTTAACCACTAAACTCTACTAACTACACTGAGCCAGCATCAGCCAGTGCTCCATTACCCCAGCTCCAAAGACCTGGGGCTTCTCCTACAGGGTTCCCCAAACAACTGAGGATGCAGGGGGCCTGGCAATAAGTTCAAGATCCCCCAGGCCCTCAGGGAACTTGCTGCTTGGTTCTGTTCCTCTTCCTCTGCCTTTCCCCCATGGGAAGGAAGGACCTGGGAACCCCAAACACAGCTCTCCCTGCCCCTCCCAGGGCTGAACACACCATGTGGAGGACAGCTGGAGCGTCACCAGTTGAGGCTGAAGTTCTCAGCCACGGTGCCTTCACACTAGTGTGGGGACTCGTTTGTAAGGGGTCTTGCAAGCCATCTGTTTCATTCGTAGTTAAAACACTGGAATGCACAAATGATTTGCCTTTATGAAAAAATAAACCAGAGAAAAGTTGAGGTTACCCTTACATTGTAACAATACCTCCTGCACTGGCTTGTGTTTTATGCCTTCTGGAATGGGAGAGGGTCCAGTGAAAGCAGCAGGCATGAAGGCACGGCTTTGGCATGACCCTGGCATGGGCCGTGGGAGACTATCTTGCTTGTGTGCCCTACTGGCCAAAGGGTTGGAGATTATTTTAAGGAGGACTTCTGTCCACACATAGCTTCTTAATACCGACTTTTAATTCCACCAAATAAAACTCTGTTAGTTTTAAGAGCTAAACCTGGGTAGTGAGAGTATTCAATAGTCCCTCGTCTATTATTGTGAATTATAGGATAGCCTCATTCGAGAATAAAGTATTCTAGAGATTCCAGATGAGTGGAGGCATTTCTGAGTACTTTCAGATAATAAAAACTTCTGCAGGACTAAAAAAAAATGTCAAACTTGAAATCAGAGCTTTAAATAGAGTCAAAAGTTTTGAGTCAATAGATAATTTTATGCAAAAGAACTTTCACACTAGCAAGCAGCTTCCAGAGTGACCAGGGAGGTAGCAGATCTGTTTGGCATTGTGGCAAAATGGAACACCTTCCTTTCAGCTCTTTGTGCCTTCTGGATATTTTTAGTGTGCTTATAGTATCAGAGAGAGCCAGTCTGCACACCCAAGTTCAACTGCAGCGTGCTGCACAACAGCCAAGAGGTGGAAGCACCCCCAGTGTCCATTCATGGATGGACCGGTAAAGAAGATGCGGTATATGCATGCCATGGAGTATTATTCGGCCTTAAAAAGGAAGGAAATCCGGACACATGCTCCAACAGAGATGAACTCTGAGGGCATTGCACTAAGTTTAATAAGCCAGTCACAGAAAGACAAATACCGTATAATGCCACTTCTATGAAGCGCCTAGGCAGCCGCGTGCTGAGCCGGTGCTTGCAGGGGCCCGAGGGAGCGGGGAGCTGGGGTTGCTCAGCGAGTGTAGGATTTCAGTACTGAGAGATGGAAAATTTCCAGAGATCTGCCGTACAACAACGACGTGAATATAGTCAACACTGCTGAACCGTACGTTTTAAAACAGCAAGACGGCTGGTTTTATATTATGCGTTTTCTACACAAATTCTTGAGTGTTAAAAAAAAAGAGAGAGCCAGAAAACTAGGGCTGAGCTATTCAGTCACTTGGAACAAGAAAAGAAGGGAGGGGGAGGCAATGATTGGTTCCTGAACTTGATGCTAGTAACCTTCGGAAGTTGAAAGTGATGGTGATCCCCTCTCTGGTAGAATAAATGTCAAAAGAAAAATGTACACGGAGTCATTTATTTCAGAAAGGGAACACTCGGAAGTAGGAAGGAGAGGGGAGAGGAGAGGAAGAAGCATGACCGCATGAAGTTGTAGCCTGAAATTTCAGTGACGTGCTCACGCACTTGGGCAGCGATGCCACCGCAGCCAGCAGGGCACGGGGTGTCACGGTGTCGCCACGGCGGTCACAGAGCCCCTCATGCTGCTGGCCGAGCCAGCAAGGAGGGTTTATGCCGCATTAAACTAAAACCTGCCCAGTCGCAGTGAGGGTTGGGGAGTTTGTAAACAGGACAAGGCCGGGGGTTCTGGGTGGTCTGCGCAGATGAGCGTGAAAGGGAATGCCACGGCCGACTGGAGGAAGTAGGGGCAAGCCAAACAAAGGGAGGCAGGAAGACAGCCACAGACAAATTGTATCAGCAGGAGAAAAATAATTTGCTGAAAGTTGGGCCTGCCTTCTCCTGCCATGCGGAGCTCGCTCAGGAGCAGCCCTGAGACCGCGGGGCGTGCCCAAGGCCAGCCGCAGGGCACAGGCAGCGCCGGCTGGCTTCTCCCTGCCACGAAGCGATGTGCCCAAAGGCAGCTGGGTGCAAACTCTGTCGCACAGATGGCCACAAGAAAACCAGCTTGGCCAGCAGCCACCCTGCGTCACTTTCATGCGTGGAACCTTCCGGGCTAGACGAAGGCTGGTTAAGGCAACATTCCCCGAGCAAGGCCGGGTTCCCTGCCCTGACCACCTGGACACCTGGACCCTGTCAGCAACGCTTCCATGGAGCTCCACTCCCAGTCAGACTCCATTTACGGAGACCTTGTAAGTGTTCTGTCGCTGAGGCTTTAGTGAAGCTAAGACTGAGGTTAGTTGAGAGTGGCCAAGCCTCTCGCTCTGTGATGAGCACCACCTAACACGTGCCGTGCCACTGACACGCAGCTGGGCTCTGGTGTGGGCTGCCGCCGCGTCCGAGCTAAGGCTTACCCTTTTGGATTTTATTTTCCGTAAGTCACAGATGCACACGATAAAAATCAAGCCATCCCGTCTTGCCGGCCCCCTTCTCAGAAGCAACAGCAGTGACTAATTTCTGGTGTGTTCTATGAAATGCATGGGCTTCTTGTGGGCTTTCTTTATGTCATTGATTTTTTAAAATTAAATTCATTGTGGGTTTTAGGACACATCGTGAACAACCCCATGCAACATTTCCCTTGGGCTTCAGGTGGTTTGGGGTTTGACTCTGGAAGTATATCACATTTGTAGATGAAATAAGGAAAGAACTTGAGGTCTGGGCCACGGCGCATGGAAGCGAGTTTATTCGCTGTGCAAAGGTGCCAAGCCAAGGCGGCAAGGACGGCTGAATTCCAGTCCTGCAGGAAAGGGTGTGTTTGTTTTGTTTTGTTTTGTTTTTTGCACAAAAGCAATAGCTTCCGACCCAGCTACGTGCTGGTGGAGCGTGTCCACACAGAAGTGCTATCTTTTTAGAATTTACGCACTGCGGGCTGAAGCAGACGCAGTGGGGTGGGGAAACTGGGTGTCGAAGGAGCCTAAGGAAGAGTTTACCAGGATTATGAACAGAGGAAAAGTCAGCATGATTACCCGCCAAGGGGAAGCCGACAGTGTTCAGTCAAAAGACCACAGATTAAGAGTCGACAGCCCTGCTCCCTCGCGGACTCTCGGTTGGGTTATGCTTCCCTTCCCCGGTTTTGCTCTGTTCCCTCGTCCCTACACCATTTTGAACAAGAGCCGATTTCTCTATGTGAAGTTGAGAGGTCGAGGCCTTAGATAATGCAAGAAATACCACAGAGCGTAGTAGCAGCTCCGAGATGTGACAGGTGCCATAGCCCCACATACACACCCACTCAGCGGGCAGAGTGACACTCAGGCCTGACCCCTTGCAGCCACGTTGCAGGCGGCCAGGGGCCCCGTGCACCTGGCCACCCACATGCAGCAAAAGAGAGTGCTGCTCAGTGTGGTCGAGGTCCTCGGATCTTGCTTCTCCAGGCTTCCCTGCAGTCCCTCGTGTTTGCAAGTCCTCTCGTGCCGTTATTTCCCGGCTCCGGAGCCCCCACGGCCTGCAGACACTGTGGTTCGCTTTGATGGACGCTCTTTGCTCTTCGCGCGCGTGGAGTACCACAGAAGAGGACAGTACAGTCCACTCCCGCCACTCCTCTTGCTCCTACCTGCACTGCTCAGGCACAGAGTAAACGCGAGGACCGCTCTTTGTGAGCCCCTACTGTGTTCCAGGCGGGACACAGGATCCCAGGCACTGGGAATCCAGTGATCAGAGCACCAAAGTCCCTGCTCACGTGGAGCCCACGTACTAGAGGGGCTGGGCCGTGGGAGAGAAGGGCAACGCACAGAATAAGTAAGTAAAGTGTCTGGTGTGTCAGAGGGTGGCATGTGTTCAAGAGAAACCAGTGTGGAGGTGAGAGAGGTGCCATTTTCTAAAGGGCGACCAAGAAGTCCCTCAATGTGAAGATGACATTGAACTAAAGATCTGAAGGCGGTGAGTGAGCCATGACACAGATGAACTCACTGCGATTCTTCGGTAATTCTCACAAAGTTCTGATTGGCTATGCTAGGTTTATACTCCATTAACCCCTACCACGTGTATTAGTTATCAGTTGCTATGTAACAAATTACCACAAAACTTAGTGACTTTAAACAACAATTTTTTATCATCTCCCAGTTACTGTGGGTCAGGAATGCCTGTGTGGCGTGGCTGGGTCCTGTGGCTCCGGGTCCCTCACGAGGCTGCGTGGGAGGTGTCGGCCAGGGCCACAGTCAGCCCAAGGCTTGGGCGGAAGGAGACCCATTTCCTTCCAAGATCACCCAGGCAGCTGCTGGCAGGTGTCAGGTCCTCACTGTGTGGTAGCGGGAGACACCAGATCCTTCCACCGGGAGCTCACGCCAGAGCAGGCCAGCAAGTGTGTAAATGAGACAGAAGTCAGTCTGTTTATAACCTAATCTTAGAAGCGAGGTCCCATCATTTTTTTTCATGTTATATTCGATGGAAGCGAGTCCTTAGGTCGAGCCCACACTCAAGGGGAGTGAATACCAGGAGGTGAGGGTCGCGGGGGGCATCCCAGGGGTCGCCTCCCAGACCAAGAATAGATCAAGGGCACACACATCCTTTCATAGTCGCCCGGACCACATCACCGCGTCAGTTTTCCCTGGCGGGGACCAGGCAGCATTGTCCTTATAAAATGTAGGTGAGAGCATATTATTCCGCTCTGCAAACCCTCCGTCACTGCATGTCCCGCCTCTGCCTCGCTCTCCCTCCCTCATCCCACCACCCACGGGATGCATGCCTCTCAGCACACAGGAGGCTTCTGGCGCTTGTTCAGACATGCCTGACCCATCCTGCCCTTTGCACTGCTGAGGGCTGAGGATATTGCGCTGATAAGGCAGAATTTGAAATTAGGATGTTTCTTGGTTGCAGGTAACAACAATAAAATCCCTCGAACTGGTTTAAATACAAAGGGAATTTATTGGCCCATGCAGCTGACACATCTAGGGGCAGCTCTGCCTTCAGGCAATGCTTGATCCAGGCGCTCAGATAATGCGACCAGAGCTCCGTATCCTTCTCTCTCTTTCTTAGCTCAGCTTGCCCCATAGCTGGCCAGAGTCTCCCACCAGGAGCCTCACCCCCATCGGTCCTGGTGGTTTCTAGTATCCGAAGAGGTTAGCACACCCAGTTAGGGAGAAACGGCAGGGTGCAGAGGTTCAGTCTGATTGGACCAGCCTAAGTCACATGTCAACTCTGAGCCCATCACAGCAACAGGGAGAAGGGAGGCAGGGGATGCCAGCTAGTCTAAGCTCCGCAGCTGGAGCTGGGCATTGGTGCCCATCCCACGCCATAGAGTGGCCAGTCCCTAAATTTCTTACCCCAAACAAAGAAACTTTTTCATTCACCCAACTCAGCTCTCTCTAGTCTGGTCCCTGGAAAGGCTGGTTCTACTCTTTTCTCCCTCTTCCTCCTCAAGGGCTGATCCGACCTCCCTCCCTTAGCCCTGCAGACCCAGGGGCTCCTCCGTTTGGCTGAGACACAAGCCCCAACTCCTGCTCCCACCGGCAGAACCGTCTGTGACTAGCCCCTGACCCACCTTCGAAGGTCTAGTAACTCAGAGCTGGTTAGGGACCATGGAGCCACTCAAAGCACAGATTTAGGACATTGTCCACTTGCCTTAAAAAAAAAAAAATCCAGGCTGTAGTTTGTTCCTCTGCTCACACTCTGGATAAATTCTGTACCCTGTCTTGTGTCCGTATCTGTATCTATTCCTGTCATTGGAGAGGAAGAGGTTGAGGAAGAAACCTGAGGCTGGCTGGTTCTTCTGCACACCTGGGGCAGGTGCTACCCCTGCTCTGTTCCTGGCTGGGGTCTAGCCTGCCTTGGCTTGGACAAGACCCGGGACCGGCTTCTCCATCCTTGGCGAAGCCGACATATTGTCAGACAGCTCAGATTGTTAGAAAGTTCTTCCTGAAACGGAGCTGGAATCTGCTTCCTTGTCATTCCACCTAGTCCTGGGCCTGCCATCTGGAGTCCCTGGCATCAGCCTGGTCCCTCCCCCACGCGGCAGCCATTGGGATATATGAGGACAGCTCACACATCCTTAAAGTCTGCCTGACTCCAGGCGGGGCCTCCCTGCGCCCTCACCCTGTCCTCAGATGACTTAGCCTCCTGATTCCGCGTGGGCGCGCCAGCCTCAGGCGGGGCTCCAGGGTAGGGTGTCCCTCTGAAAACACGGTTCCTGAAGGGTCTGGCGCCATGTACAATAGGGCCCTCCCGGACTTTGGTCTGGACTCGCCATACCTATTGATGAGGACATGTAAGTTTCCGGCGCCATTTTTACAGCCTCATCATACTATAGGCTCGATGTCACATAATCAAGAAAAATCCAATGTGGTGGAATCAGGAAACATCTGGTGTGTGGAACACCACATGGATTTCCCCCAAACCTTATCTTGTCACTTTTACAGACTGGGCAGAATCGCTTAGGTGACCAGATTATTTATCATCCAAATCAGGACGCTTTTCAGAGCGAAAGGAGTGCTATTATTGCTATTAATGATCACGTGGCGGCAACAGGCACAGTCAGGGCTGTCCCAGAGACCTGGACTCAGCGCAGTGGTTAGACCGGAGTCCAAGTTCAAATCTCAGTGCTACCACTCACCAGCTCTGTACTGACTTTCTCATAGTTTCTGTTTTCCCACCTCGGGAAGGGAGACCATATTCCTACATCACGGGATTATTGGAAGGGTTCAGTGAGATCGCGTATGGAAAGCATTTAACCAAGAGCCTGGCTCACGTGAAGTGCTCAGGAAATATCACCGGTACTTCTAGCTTCTTGAGACCTTGTTGAATTTGACCGCCTACCTCGCTCAGCATGGTGTCGTCTTTAAGTCTGGTGAGGACGGTTTCATATCTTTGTCTTGAAATGACCTGCATCAGCGTCCAAGGTAGAGCCCCGCGGCGCGGCCCAGGTGTCCTGCCAGGTCAGTGTTGGTGCTCCGGTCACTGTTCTCTGGAAGTGGCTGTTACCCCAGCTACCCCAGTGCGTTAGGAGAAAGGGAGCTCAGCATTGAGACCCCACAAAAACGCAGAGGCTCACCATGCACAGCGTGGCCAACGGTAAGTTTACAATGGTCAGTGCACAAAACACAGTTTACTCTTGCATTGTCGTTTATTGATTACTGTGTTACATATTGGTATAACAACTGGAAACCTCCTTTCGCCCACCCCCGTATGCGTGTTTATTCCTCTGCAGGTAATAGTCTAGAGTGGTTCCACTTCCACAGGAAGCAGGGCACTCTCCCCACGTCAGTCAAGGACCCAGGCTGAAGGCTGCTCTTCTGGCTTCAGCCCGTGGCTTGTGTTGCTCTCCTGGCCACCTCTCCAGCTGACACGGAGAGCAGGAGCTTGCAGGAGCCCGTGGGAGAGGCTCGGGGGCCTGGAGGTGGCAGGCATCAGCTCCGCTCACATGCCGGGCCAGGGACTTAAGACACAGGTGCAGCTCACTGTACAGAAGCAGTGCAGCTGGGGGCAGCTTTGCTCCTGTCCCTGCAAAGAGAGGAGTCTGGTGGCCTGCTAGCCATCGCCCCCCACCACGCACTGATGTGTTATCATTCAGCCCACGTTTTTTATCTCATCCTCAAGGAGGTTATATGAGACTCTACCAAATGTTTCCTGAAATCAAAGGCGTCCCGCACCCTGCTTATTGAAAAAATGATGCTCTGCAGCCCACACTGTGTCTGAAGAGTGATTTCACGTTTCGGGCAGGGAAATTCATTTAATCCTTCCATTAATCTGTGTGAGGAAGAAACGAAAAGGAGACAGGAACACAGTGGAATTTAAAATGAAATTAAATGAGATTCCAAGACCGGGAGCTTTAGGGAAGGGCCAAGTAAAAACTAGAGGAATTCTACACGAAAATGAAAGTAATCGGATGGGTCAACGTTTGAGCTGTTCGGAGCCCCTTGAACTGGGTGGCGGGGCCGGAGTTCCGAGGTGACTGATGTAAGCATTACGTTCGGCCCTGAAACTCTGGCCTGGTGTTATTAAAGTCAAGCCTGCGGCTTCACTTGCTCTCTGCTCACCCTTTCCAGCCAGCAGGAAGGACAGGAATGGGAGGGAATGAGGGAAGCGTATGGGCCAGGTCTGGAGGTGACAGGCACCACTTCTGTGCCCCCTGAAAATGCGGAAATTGAAAGACGAAGTGTTGGGCTCTTAGAGGAAGGAGAGAGAGCAGAGAGCAACATCTCTCCAAGTCCGGGGCACGTGAGCATCGCTGAGGAAACTTGTTAAAATGCAAGTGGCTGTGAACCACCATTAGACCTTCCGTGTCAGCATGGGGGAGGGGCTCCCCCACACCTGTCTGTGAACACACTGCCGGCTGGTTCTGCTGCGGGGGAGGGGTGGGGTCCACTCTCTGAGAGACTCCAGTTTGGAGAGTGGAAAGGAATATGAAGAAGGAGCAGGGTGGGACTGGGGGAGGTGGCAAATGGGGAGGTCAGGGGAAGAGCATGGAGGAAACCATAATCCAGACCACAAACACCACTAAGACATGGAGGCTAAGGGAGGGAAAGCGGGGAGGAAGGCAGGACGTGTTCATGACTAAACATCCAGACTCAGAGTGCTCTGCAGAACGCTGTGTACCAGAGGGCTTTTAATAAGATTTGATGGGGATGCTGGGGATGGTGGGGATGGGGATGGTGGGGATGCTGGGGATGGGGATGGTGGGGATGGCGGGGATGGTGGGGATGATGGGGATGGAGATGATAGGGATGATAAGGATGTTGGGGATGGGGATGTTGGGAATGGGGATGATGGGGATGATGGGGATGTTGGGAATGGGGATGATGGGGATGATGGGCATGGAGATGATAGGGATGGTGGGAATGGTGGAGGGCAGCAGCCTTTGTGAACCAGGCTTACGTGACTGGTAGAAAGCAGAGACATCTGGTGCATATTCTAACATTACAGAATCTATTTTGCTTTCACTAATGCTGCTCAGCCAAATTTATATCTGTTTCTGGCTGCAAAACTTGCCTGGTATTGGACTAAGCCCTGCGCTCTGAGCAGGAAGAATCCCACGCCAAGGACGTGATCAGTTTCTTCTGAGCCCAGGGCAAGTCTGCGTCTCTGAGCTTTCCCAGAATTTGAGCCCTTGTTCCAGAAGGTGGGAACCCAGGAATGTCTCGCATCACCAAACCTTCTGTCTCCTCCCACGGGAGAGGGCAGCTTTGGCCCCAATCTCACTGCATTTTCACATCCTCACCCTGTAGGTCTATAGCTTCTGGGGGGATTTGTTCATCCTTTCAGATGATGCAGGCAGCTGATGGCAGTGCACAGGGCCTGGGAGGTACCATCAGGGCTGGCCTGACTGAGACAGGACAGAAGAGGAATGAGTGACCAGTGGCAGAGGGTGGCTAAAGGTTCCCTAAAAATTACTCTTCTTGGGGAGGAAAATGAATCTGCTTAAGCTACACAGTGAATTAATAACATGTTTTTTTAAAAACTGACTAATGTGTCTCCCTACCATGGTCACTCCCCAACAAAACAGAAAAAAACAAGACAATTTGCAGGAGGGCAGGGCGCGGGTAGGTACAGGCCAGTGTAGAGGTTCTCGGGACCAACAGAGCATTTGTCTTCTTAGCCTTTCCACTTATCTGCCCCCGACCGTTCCAAGGCAGGCGGGCAGAACTTCTCTTCCCTGAGCTGGAACACAGCACGTCACTGAACCTCTCCTCGGTCCTGCAGAGATGCTTCAAGTCTCACGCACCTGACGTCCCCTCTTTGCAACCCCCCCTCAGAAAGCCTTCCTTCCACCTGACCGCCCAGACACCGCTCTCGTCCCTTCCACCCACTTGCCTTGCGTCCCCACAGCTCAGCTCAGACAGATGAAACACTGGATAAACCTCCCCGCACGAGGGGCAGCGACCTTGTCTTTGTGTCTCAGGAAACGCCGTGTACACCCACAGTGCTTGGTGAATCACAAACGGCCGTGATAAAGAAGCTGCCTCTTTGGGGTCAGGGGCACATGTTTGCGAAAAAAACAGCACCCCCCCCCACTCCACCCCCACCAGGTTGGCTCTGCCTGGTGTGCCTGTCACCGGAGCCTGAAGACTCATGAAGATTTCAGAAAGGACATGTGACCTGAGAATGTAGGGTTCCAAACAGAATAAAAAGCGTGATGTGAGGATTTCTTGGCCCGGGGAGGTCGGAGAGCAGCTGTGTACTTGCAAAATAAATGCGCCGCGGAAACGTGAGGTGTCATTGTATTGCTTCTGGTTTCCTTGCTGTGCTCATCCGGCACTTACAGGTTACAGCAGCACAGGGCCACTTAGCCAAGCACACAGTAAGAATTTGCCAGTGAAAGACAGACCGACTGGTTATCAAGGGCATTATTGCTATAATAACGACTTGCCAATTTAGCATAAAGGAGAAGGAAGACCTCTTTCTGAATGGGGGAACGAGCTGAACCAGACAAAGACAGTCTCCTTAGGGGAACTCTGGGAAGGGCAGGAACGTGATCAGTCCCTCACGGTGACGACCCTGTGCCACTGACAGCTGGGAACAGGTAGAGTTAAAGTACCGGTGTGTCCTGCTGGTCGGTCACTGCAGCTGACACATGACGGTTCCCCTTCTTGAAACTAGGCAGCTAGATTCTCCCCTCTTTATCTCCCATTGCAGGCTGAGAGGAGCTCCATTGGGATGCACCCACCTGCCAGAGAAAGCACCTGCAGAAGCTTGAGCTCGCTCCCAGCAGCAGCTGCCGTCTGCTGCAGCCTTGCTGAGTGCCCGCCCCTGGGGATCTCCTCACTGGCTACCCTCTGCCCTCCCCACGGCGTCTGCCCCGTTAGGATCCATCAGGCTCTAGGAGACAGAACAAATGCTCAGCGTCTGGGCCCAGTGCCGTGAGGGCTCACACAGTCTCATATGTTAGTCCAGAGCCCCAGCGCTCAGCCCTGCCATCTGACAGCTCTACTGCCATTTGGAAAACTCTCGACGGCCGAAGGAACTTGCTGGGCTTCAGTCACTCAGCCTTGACAGCTCCAGGCAAGAGGGAACCGTTTTCAATCACCCAAGCTGACGGGAAGGCCCGAGGAGGCGCAGATGATCCTGCAGCTCAGACCTGCGGCCAGTCCTCTGGATTTGGCTCTGGGCGGCCTTGCTGCGGGAGCTCGTAGCAGACTTGCTTTCTGAAGGATGTCTTTCCAAGGCAGGTATTAAAAATAGCCCCGGTCTCCGAGGACACTGGGGGTAAGGAGCAGAGAGAGTGGCGGATGCAGCATGAAAATTTTACCGCGGAAAACCCATACAGCGGATCGCCAATGTTGATTAAATTTGCTCTTTCCACGGAGCAGAGCTGCGTGGTGGTAGCTCCTTCATACCTCGAGGCTTCACTTCTCACGTTTTTCTTTATCTTTAAATGAGGAAAGTAGAAGAGAATTAGAAGGGCAGATGCTTCCAGGTTCTTGCTGTCTCGGCCTGACCACCTGCCAGGGACTAGGCACATGTCCGACGGCGAGTCCCCTGGGCCACGGTCACAAGCACGCAGGTCAAAGGCCACGTCCCAGGCCTGCTCTGGACTAAAGTTATCGCCTCGCACACGACTCACTAATTTCTAATTATTCCCCTGATTCATCCCAGATCCCCAGCTTGGGCACCTCCCGCCCCCCTTGCCTGCCCTCCCCACAATGCTGGGGCAGCTTTGGGGCCTGTTGTGCTGGGAAATGCAGGCAGGACAGGTGCCTCGTCCTCACAGAAGTCACACGGCCACACGTGGTTTGGAGGGTGGAGGGTGGGGGGCTGGAATGGGGGGGTGTAGTGAGGAGAGTGTCTATGTGAGGGGGGTGGAGGTGTAGTGGCCATGATGGGTGTGTATGTGTGTAGTATGATGTTGTGTGCTGTGTAGGTTGTGTGCAGGGGGAGGTGTGTGCAAAAAGAGACAACGTGTGCGTGGAGCCGTCTCTAACAGAACGAGCCATTTGAAGAAGGACTGTTTCTATTTCCCAGGCATTTGCCGGAATGGCTTCCCTTTTGACTGAAGCTTCTGTTCGCAGGGCCTCCGATGCTCGGAATGAGAAAGGACAAGCTGGGTCTCGACCCAACAGGAGAAGCATGAAAACAAAACCAGTGTGAACACTGCAGCGGCTTCAGCTTCCTTCCCCCAGGAGAGGAGGAATATTTCACCTCAAACACGTCGGGTCCCAGGCGCCATGGGGGGCGGGAGGGGGATCAGGGCTCTGCGCCCTGTCTACAGTCTCAGCTCAGCTCCGGGCGGCTCCTGCTTGCCAGGTCACGGGTGGGAAGAAACTCTCTCGAGCACTGGGGTCTTCATCGGGGGAGCATCATAGAAAAGGATGTGCAGACAACTGCAGCAGCTGCAGGGAAGGGCGAGGAAGTCAAAGGCAGGGGGACGGGGGAGACTAGACTGCCGGTGGTGAGCGCACGTGTACACCTGAAACTTATAGGACATTGACCAACATTATCTCAATATATTTAATTAAAAAAAAAAAAAAGATTTCCACTGACAAGCTTTTCCTCAAACCAAACTCCTCTGCCCAGAGACATTCCAGGGAAATGCAAATGTGATAAACCTACGAAAAGAGGCTGAACCTCACAGGCCATCAGGGGAATGCAAAGTAATCAGTCCGTAGAGACTTTGCCAAGGTTTTAAAAATGGCCATGCCAGGGTGCTCTCCGGTGCTGCTGGCCAAGACGTAAGTCACTGTGACTTTTCTGGAAGGCTGCCAGACAGTACAGGTCAAGAGCCTAACAAACAAATGGTCCTATCTCGGACCCACTTGCTAGAACTTCTCCTAGAGACCACACCAGAGCACAAAGATTTCTCCCCCAAAGAAGTCCCTTGCAGCGTTAGCTCTACCTGTGAAAAATTGGTATTAACACCAATGTCCCAAATAGGGAACATTTTAAGATAAGTGATGGAACAGCCACATGATGGAATGCTGTAAAACTATTAGAAATCACACTTTTGGACACTAACAAATGACATGGAAAAATAGTGAAATACAATGTGAAGTGAAAAAACTTCAGGTGAAAAATTACGTATATTCTCCTAGAAAAGGGAGCTGGAAGGATGTACGTCAATCTTTGGGGAGAGAGTACCAGTGATTTTTTTCTTTATGCTTTCTGCATTTTCTGTAATGTTTAATATTGAACATAAAGTATAACAATAATATGTGTAATTTAAAAATCACGTTGGTATTAACAACGATCACACAGACAGTAGAGAAATTCCTTTCCGTTCAAGGGAAAGGTGCTGGTATTTCTAATTCTCTCCTATCTGCCAGGCCCTGGGCTTGTGGCACCTCAGTTAATCCTCAGGACAGACCAGGGAACCAGGAGGGATGTCTCCTCTCATACCTCCATCCCCCCTCTCCTCCCCCGACTTTAGCCCGTGACCACACTTCCCGTTTCACTGGGAAGGGGAAGCACTAGGAAGGGAATGTCCACAATCTCCCACCAGCGCATCTGCGGCCAGGCACCTGCTCTCCTCTTCCTGCAAAGGACTCTCCTGTGTTCTGCGTCAAAGCTCCTTCCACCTGCGCGAGGACTTTTCCCAGCAGCTCTTCCCTCCCTCACATCACCCATTTCTCCTCTGGGTTGGACCATCCTGTCCGCATAGGCGGTCACCTCCAGCTACGCTTCCCCCACCGCGACACCCCCTTTGGAATCCATCGCCTGCAAAGAGTTGTCTGTATTCGCTGAACACACTTCCTCCTGTCTCCTCCTAAACCGCGGAAGTCAAGCTGTCAGTCACTCCACCCCACGCTTTGGAGTTGTTTGTATCAAGCTCAAGGCTGACTCCGTGTTACTAAATAACAGTCAGTTCTCAGTCCTCGTCTTGCTCAGTTGAAACTGTTCAGGCTCCTTGAGACTTCACTGGACTCCCTCCCTGCTGTCGACACTCCCCTGGTTCCTGCTACTTCGCAGGCCCCTCCTTCCCCGAGGCGCACTCCGCTCTCTCCACCGTGGTGTCCTGGCTGCTCCCGGAACACACCTGCCTGACGTGCTTCCTCCTATCCTCAGGCTTTGGCTCAAGTGTCACCTTCCCAGTGAGGCTTTCTGTCCTGATCATCCTGTTTAAAACTGCAGTTTCCCTCCATGTCCCTGTTCCCTGCCTCCCTGTCTCCATCTGGTACACAGGGCCCTGCAGAAGTAACGCCTACTTGAGGTAGTCGGTAGGGTGCGTGAATGTCTTGCACGAGCTGGACAGCAGTTTGAACATTTCACCTAAAATGCCATGTGGGCCCTGGCTGGTGTAGCTCAGTGGATTGAGTACGGGCTGGGAACCAGAGGGTCCTGGTTCGATTCCCAGTCAGGGCATATGCCTAGGTTGCAGGCCAGGTCCCTGTGAGGGCCATGTGAGAGGCAACCATACATTGCTGTTTCTCTCCCTCTCTTTCTCCCTCCCTTCCCCTCTCTCTAAAAATAAATAAAAAATAAAATCTTTAAAAAAAAATGCCATGTGGTGTGCTGAGTGTGATGTTATGTTACAAAATAAACTCACATGCTCATAATTTTGTGACAAAAGGTTTTGTAATAAAAGGGGGCGTTACTTGTGCCCGAGCCCGTACTACGTAGTTTATTTTGAATGTCCTCGTTGTCTGGAATGCAAGCTGCAGGGGCTCAGTCTCTTTCTGCTTTGTTCACTGTTAATCCCCAACACCTGGATCAGCGCCTGGCCTATAAGACACGGTGAACATTTGTGGAAGGAAGGAAGGAAGGAAGGAAGGAAGGAAGGAAGGAAGGAAGGAAGGAAGGATCAAACTCATAGTGACTGAAAATATCTTAACACCCTACTGGGCACTTTAAAAACTCATTACTGGCTCAGTTGCCCAGGTGGTGTAGCTCAGTAGATTGAGCGCGGGCTGGGAACCAGACAGTCCCGGTTCGATTCCCAGTCAGGGCACATGCCTAGGTTGCGGGCCAAGTCCCTGGTGGGGGCCATGTGAGAGGCAACCATACATTGCTGTTTCTCCCTCTCTATCTCCCTTCCTTCTCCTCTCTCTAACAATAAATAAATAAAATCTTTAAAAAAAAAAAACTCATTACTGGCTCAGTGAACTGAGTGCTGGCCTAGGAGGCGGAGGGTCACCAGTTCGATTCCCAGTCGGGGCACATGCCTGGGTTGTGGGCCAGGTCCCCAGTGGGGGGCATGTGAGAGGCAACCACACATTGATGTTTCTCTCCCTTTCTTTCTCCCTCCCTTTCTCTCCCTAAAAATAAATGAGATCTTTAAAAATAAATAAATAAAGACGCATTATTAATGACAAGAAGAGAAAGGAAATTTGGCCATAAGTATTTCCTTTCTGTTCCCATTAGAACCTCTAATGAGACGGCACAATTGTGTTACTCTAAAAATTGAGATGGCACAGTTGTGTTATTCTAAAAACAACAGCTTTGCGGTGTTTACCGACCAAAGTGCTAAATGCTTCCGCTGTTTCCGTTCCTTTTCCCTAAAAGGTGAGCGGACTGCTTGCTGACCTCCTGCCCCAAACACCACCAGGAGGCTGGTTTCCCCTTTGTTGTTTGACTTTTCCTCCTCTGGGATTCAGCCGGTCACTTGGTCAAGTGATACAATTTTTTGAGCACCTACTATGTGTAGGGTTCTCTAGTTCTGTCTGAGTTATAAGTCCATTGTGCACCCCAGAACACACACCAAACATTTGTGCCAGAACCCTAGTTGTCCCTGCTCCTAGGAATGGCCGTGCTCAGTGTCTCCTGTCTCAGGGCGTGCTGAGGATGTCCCCTGTCTGCCAGAGGTCATGACACGGCGTGGGGTCATGTAGTGGTTCCAAGGCTCCTCCCTAGAACTCTATATCAGTGTCAGAAACTTCTGGGCGTGGTCCCCACGATGGCGGTGACGATCTATTGGTTGAAGCCACGAACGGCGCTCACCGCACGTTTGGGCCCGTGAACCCCGTGTGATGACCGGGGCCACCGGGCTCCGCACACTGGAGTGCTGCTGTCCCCGGAAGGAGCGCTGTTCTTCGAGCCAAAAGACCAGGTCTCACTCGGGGTCCTGCGCCGTCCTGAGCGAGTTTCTCTAGCTTTCAAAGTCAATGCCCTCACCTGCAAAACGGAAACAGGAAACCTGCCTGGCTCCCTGTGCCGAGGTGCGGAGAGGATCGGCGATCGGCTGTTTGTGAAGGGGTGTGGGACGAGGGCTAGTAAATCCCCGTGTCTTCCCTCTCCCCGCAACTGCCCTGCACACGTGCCTGCCCTGCACATATGCCTGCCACCTAATCTCCCCTTGGACCTGCCTCTTTAGAAATATCGGCTGAGGTTACATAGAGGTGGGTTCTTCCGTCTGTTCTTACCTTCTGATTTCATTAATGAAACTCGTACTAAGAATATTACTATTGAGAATAAATGTACCATTCAGCTGGGAATTTCTTTAGGGCAGTGACAGGGTCTCCCCAGTCCCCGACCCCAGCCAGGACCCGCAGTTCGCAGAGGTTCCGATCATACCTGCTTCAGAGGAGCCCAGAGAGCCTGGGGTCCGAGGGAGCCCCCACCTGACGGAGTGACGGCTTCCCAAAAGGGACCTGAGAGCCAGGTTTCTTTTCCAGTCACAGTCCATGAGGAGCTTTTCCTTTGGCTTCTCCAAGCAGGCTGACTTCCTCACTGAACATCTTTGCCAGCTGCTTTCAATCCTAATATTTTGGCAGCCCAGCCACATGCTGTTCTACGGAAGAGCTGGGAAACCTCTAATGATCTGATATTAGCATCCTCTCAGCTCTTCTGTGTTCCTGCTGGGACCCAAGGTTGACCACGGTTCACGTCCTCTCCTTGCCCCTGCCCTGGGCCTCGCGCTCCAGAGCCCCGCCCACAAACCCCCAGAAACTGTAGTTACGAAGGAACACGTGGCCGCCTCAGTCACTCGGGACCTGCTGCTCGACTCCGGGACAGCACGACCCATACCTGGCACACCCTCCCTAGAAGGACACCGGCCAGGCTCCAGGACGATGCCTCTCCACATTTCTTGGCTTTTGCCCTTGAACAAAACATGGCTGCGTGTGAGCGTCATCTGTGGGTGGTGTCGCTTCTGACGTTAGAGACGGACACTATTTCAGGATGTGTCTTAACTGGGGAAGGCAGGGGAATTGATTGGCAGAAGCGCTCAGGTAAAAGACTAATTAAAATGTCAAACCTTCCTCTCACAAAGCAAGGATGCGGTAGATTCTTGCATAATGCATTGCGTTGCACGCCCGTGTTCCTGCTTCTCTTCGTGTTCCAGTTTGTAATTCTGGAGTTACCTGCAATTGGTGTGGTGTTCAGAACAACCGCACGTCGCGGCAGGTAAGGAGCATCCTGCAGTATTAAACAGCACAGGCTGCTCTCGCATGGATGCGGATGTGTGTGGATGTGTGTATAACCAGGGTTTCTGAGCCGTGGCACAATGGACATCTTAAACTGGTCAATTCTTTCTTGTGGGGACTGTCCTCTGCATTATAGGATGGTGAGCTGCCTCTCTGTCCTCCACCCACGAGACACCAGCAGCAAGTTTCACCAACCAAGATGTCTCCAGATATTGTCACGTGCTGCTTGGGGATGAAGTCACCCCTGGTGGAGAACCACTGGTCTAGACATAATGTATATAAAGAGTGATACTGTTTTCTTAAAAAAGTTTAGGGAAGGGAGATAGAAACATCGATGTGAAAGAGAAATACCCATCAGCTGCCTCCAGCACCCACCCCAACTGGGGACTGAGCCCAAAATCCAGGCATGTGCCCTCACTGGGAATCAAGCCAATGACCCCTCGGTCACAGGATGATGCTCCGACCAACTGAGCTGCGCCAACTATTTTTTTCACATCACCAACTATATGGATATTGCCTTGTCGAATTGTGGGAGTAGCTTTATTTTGCTTGATTTAAATAATTGTGATTAAACATTTTTATATTCATTATCATTTGTATTTCCCCCTTAATTTGCTATATTAAAAGAAATACTTCTTTTTGGAAAAATATATGTTCAGAAAGTCTACATTTAGTTTGACCTATGTTCTATGATGGAAAATATGCTGAGATTTTGGCCACCTTGAATACACTCACATTTTGTTTTTCTACTCCAGGTCATTGTCATTAGGAGAACACACGTGATGTGAATTTCTCGGTTGTGTAACAGCATAATTAGTGATTTTGTTGAAATAAAAACATAGAAAATAAAATGAATGGAACAAATATGTAATAATTAATTACGGATGCTTTTTTACCGCCCACCCCCACGTCACAGGCCCACCACCCAAGGTTTGCCCAATAATAACCTGTCAGTCAGCTTTGCTGTTTGGCTAAGTTTCAGTCATGTCAAAGCTGTAGTTTACATATGTGTTTTTATTTTGTTGTTTTTAAGATATGTCAGAGTAGGACGAGAGAATGTATTTTATTGACCACTTTATTCACTTGGTTTAGAGCTTTAAACTATTTAGATGCGTGGTCCTTGGGTCCCCACTCATCCGTTTGCCAGGATGTCCGGCACACATGAGGGACAGGTCTGGTCTCATCCACTTGACCTGAGGCCTCGGCTAAGGGACTGCGCGGGTGCAGGTGCTGGAGCTGCGGGAGGGGAGGGGGTGGCCAGGGGAGCCCGGTGACAGCAGCGGATGGAGGTTAGAGGTGGCTTGTCGATCAACCACAGGTCTGAGGCACAGATGCGCCCCCACAGGCAAAGCGGCGTCTTCCCTCATGGGGGTGTCCCTCTCCCGCCTGAGCCTCCAGGTTTCACCCGCCCACCCCAGTG
>PVJI01004620.1:0-105750 GCA_004026765.1 Micronycteris hirsuta | reverse complement strand
TTCACTAAACACACTGGAATCTGTGAAACAGTGTAAGTGCTGCTGAAAACAAAGTCCATGGCTTAACTCATATTCTTGAGGAAAATTATCAAAATCTAAAGTAAATAAGCCACAATACAAGGTCTGTCCGGAAAGTATCCTGCCACATAATATGAAAGACAGAGACATTTATTGAAGAAGATAGAAGATACAAGAAACACTGTACATAGGACAATGATGCCTCAGTCCCCTTCAAAGTAGGCACCTTGGGACCTCACACAGTTCTCCCAGTCGCCATCAGCTGCCCTGTCATATTTCCCTGAATTTCATCAATGATCTGAAATCTCTTCCCAAAGGTGATTTTAGTTTTGGGAAAAGCCAGAAGTCACAGGGTGTCAGATCTGGGCTGTAAGGGGGCCGAGTCACCTGGGTGATTTGATGTTTTGTCAAAAAGCTCCGTATGAGACCTGATGCAAGAGCAGCCTTGTTGTTGTGATGAAGTTGCCAATCACAAGTTGCCCATAGCTGCGACCTTCTGAATCACCAGAATAGTTTCTGCAGAGGAATGTTCAAGCTAAATGCAAAATTTGATACAGATTTGTTGTTGTACTTGCTCAGCCATTTTGAATGTGACGGCCACACAGCACACATGCTCACTCAATGGAGTCTACCATCCCCACTGACCAGTACAGTGAAGTCATCATTGTTCACACATGCGCATTCCAGTCCATTCTCCTTGGCTGCCAGGTCACATCAATGTGACACTGTTCTTGTTATATTAACAATGGTTAGACTCTTTCTGGATGGACCTCATATATACTGTTTAGAAAGATTATGATAAAAATGGATGATAAATGATGCCCAGTGTACGAATTACTAATATTCTTAAGCAGAACAGAAAGATGAAATAAGAAATAAATTCCCATACAGTAACTAAAATACATGAAAAAATGAATACTGAGTTCAAAAGAAATAAAAAGAAATGATTCAGCATTGATTAACCCTATCATGCTGTGATGAGTTTACTAAAGAAAGTCTGAAGGAAACTGAGATGGAATCTGGAGATCATCACCATATGTGGAATATTAGGATAATTCCTTATACAATAACATTTGGCACCAGAATACTGTAAAACAAAATTTACAATATTTTAAAGAAAAAAACATGTCATAAGAGGTATGTTTTGAATTATTTGTATTTTTTGCTTGAGTTTAACATTAAGATACAATGTGATATGAATTTCTCAGTGAATCTGCCACCCACGAACCCAGTGTTTTAAAAAATAATTGAAAGCTGTAATGAGCAGAGCAGATGAATACAAAGAGGGAACTCAGAAAAAAAGACCTAAGGTTGGTGTGAAAGAACTACCGTGAAAACTGAAGACCAATTTAAGTATACAACCAAGTATGTAAGAATTTAAGTCTGGAACTAAGGGAATAATGATTTAGAAGCAAAACATAAATGCTATACACTTTGGCAATGAAAAACAAAAATGGGGGAGCAAATGGAAAAATGAATGTATGAGAAAATTTAGTTATGTTCATTTTTCTTTCATGGTAGAAATTTTTCTGAGACACACAAAAATTAAAAATATGATCCACTTATGTAATATATGTAAGTATGTGACATCAAGGGACTCAAAATGATTGTAAGTTTTAAAATTTGGCCAAAACACAAAAGAAAAAAGTAAGCAAAATAAAAATAAATCAGAAAGTCACAAGAAAAGGATACACTCTAAAAGGGCATTGTTACTATATTTCAACAAACTACACAAACAATACATTCAAGGAAATAAATTGAAACACAGTAGCATTTGATTTATTTGCTATCCTTTGAAAGCTGAACATAAAGATAAATGACATGAATGAAATGATTACTAATATTAACTATATAAATACATAGAAGATAGTTCCATATAAATATGTTGCTCTGATATTAAGAAATCATTTTGTAAGATAAATGGAATATATTTCAAATGGTCCTATACTTTGCTAAATTCTAAAATTTGTATAAAATTCTCCTACAGTTTACTTTCATATGCTTTCTTAATGAATCTTGAATCAAAGAAAATCAGAACCAAACAGTAGAATACCTAGAAAATATCAATAGTGGAAACAATCTCTGTTGAACACTAATAAACAGAAATCCACTAATAAACAGAAGAGAATGAAGACTGTATTGAACATCAAACCAAAGTGAGAAAAAGAATAGAGAGGGGGCATTATTAAGGCTATATATATATAATATATATTTATATATATATTTATATATATATGAAAAGGAAATAGGCATATTAATTCTAATATTAGGACCTCTGATACAAGAAAAATAATATAATAAAAAGCATCCATTTTAATTAATATAAACAGGGAATAAAATATAAAATTAGTTATTAAATGGGAACATTATTTAAAAGAACAAGTTTATTTTATATATAGTTGTGTGTATATATGTATTTTATATAATATAGTCATATATTCATGAATGCATAATTATTTAAAAGAGAAAGTGTATTATGTATATATTTACATACATATGTGTATATATACACGCATACATCCATAAATAAAATTGTTTGTACAATTAATTGAAAATAGATCTGAACAGTACATTGAAATGGATCATTTTTAAAGCATATAAATTAGCAAAAGTATCTCAAGAAAAGATATATACTTGAATACACATTTGAGAATAAAAAAATGAGAAAGTTTCTAAAAGGTTAAACTCCAAACCTGAGGCAGGTCCTGACATTATATTAGAAGGAGCAGATAATCACAAGAGTATTGCATTCTCAGCCCTCATCTTACTAGACGTGTCGGTGAGGTTTGGGCAGACGTGACTTCTTCTGCCCTTCCATTCTGCTCTTAGCCCTAACTGGAGTCTTTTCCATTACAGTGAGTTCTCATTACAGTTCATGGAAACTCTATTTTCCATCTGCTCAAACCAACAAGTTTCATCCCCATCATTTATTCTTTTCTTTTTCTCATACCACACATCCTTTCCACCAATAAATCCTGTTGACTCTACTTCAAAATACATCTGATTTCTCTGAATCCAAGCTTTTTCTCACTTCTCCCATCATACTACCCTAGTCTAAATCACCATCATCTCTTATCCAGACTATCCAGTACCCTCCTCACTGATTCTCCAACCTCTTACCTTGTTTCATTTTCTTTTGAAAAGGTGTTCTTATCCACCTTGCCCACCTATAGTCTTCTGCAACAAGGCAGCCAGAATGCTGTTCTACAACATATCAGAATATATTTTTCTGTTCAGACACCTTCCAAAGGTTTTCCATCTCACTTACAACAAAAAATACCCAAAGCATCCAGAAGGCCCAAATTATCTGGCTTCCTGTTTCCTCTCTGATTCCAATCTCTCTTTATTCTCTGTCTTGCTCACATTAGTCTAGACTGAAAATAAATGACCACAGTGACTCCATCTTGTATTCTGGACTTCACCTTGTTGGACAAAATGAATTGCACTGTCCTTGCTGACTTGTCAAGAATAAGTTATTTGCTGGGAAAGAATGTTTCAAGAGCTGTACAAACAGCTGTGATTTTCAAGGACTATGCAAAAACATTTCTTTCCCAGTAGTAGCATGAGATTTTTATCAGAAACCAATGACTTATAAAAGATAAATTTTCCTCCAACCATAATTATTGATAGACTAATGTAACCTGAATACTCTGGTCTTTTTTTTTTTAAAATTTTCCCCTTTGAAAGTCCCTGTACCTAATCCCTGGAAGGGACACTTTCGGGCTGCTGACAGAATCTGTTCTTAAATTGCAATTCAGCACGCTGAATAAATGCTTTTATTACCTTGCAGCCTTGTTCTTTTCTCTCACTTGACACTAGCTACATCATTCTACTAGTCTTTGTTGTAAAATGCAAAGTATGTTCTGGCTTCAGGGTCTTGTTACTTGCTGTCCCCTCTACTTAGAATGTCCTTCTCCCATACAGCTATGAAGCTCGCTCCATGATTTGTTCTGCACAAATGTCAGTTTCTCAGCAAGATTGTGTATGTTTTCTATTGCAGCCATAACAAATCACCACAACTTAGCAACCTAAAACAACATAAATTTCTTACTTCACATTTCTGCAAGTCCTAAGTCTGGTTAGGCTTGCCTGCTTTCTCTTTTCTAGGTTTCACCAGGCCCAAATCGAGGTATCAGCCAGTATAGGTGTTTACCTCTAGTCCTTAGTGAAAAATATGTTTCCAAGCATATTCAATTCCTTGCAGCCATATGACTGACACTTTTGTTTTCTTGCTGGTTGTCAGCCATTAGGTCGCCTGTGTACCTCATCAAGTTAGCTCCTCCATCTTCAAATCAGTACGTGTTTTCCTTCTCGTACTTCTAATCTGTCTGACACTCTCTTCTGCTAAATCTTTGCTTTCAGCTGGAGAAAGTTCTCTGCTTTAAGGACTTATATGATCAAATTGAGATAAACCAGATAGATACCCAAGGATAATATCTGCATCTTAAAGTCTGTAACCGTAATTTTATCTGCACAGTTCCTTTTGCCACGTAACAGAACATATCCATACGTTCCAGCGATTAGAGTGCGCATGTCTTAGGGGTCCATTCTGCCTACCGCCGGCCCTTGACCACCCTGCTGGAACAGCAGCAGCCTGCATTCACACTACCAATCCTTTTACCACTTAGTTTTTCTCACCAGCACTGACCATAATTTACTTGTTATGGAAGTTACTTGTTTGCGCCAAATAGTCATATAAAATTTATATTTAAAGAGGCAAAAAGAAATCTTGAGATAGATTAGTCACAGCCAGAACTCTCTGCTTACATCCTTTTAGAGTGCTGAGTTTACTTGACCCTCATATGGCTTAGTATGTAAAAATTTTATGAAAAGAAAAGGTATATTGAAAAGGAAAGGTCACCTTGGTCATTTGGATCTGTCTGACTTTTGTATGATGTTAGATATTTTATTTGTAAAGAGATTGTATATCATGATCAAGTCTTACTATTAACACTCACCTGTTCACTAATGAGCCACTCCATCTTTCCTCCCAAATCTGTAAGGAGTGATAACTTTGGGCATTTATAAAAAGGTCTGAAATAAAAAAACATTGTTTTATTGGATAGCTAATTCTCTTAAGAAAAAATTGTTTAAGTGTAAGAGGAACATTTCCGTTGTTTTAAGATTTGACACTTTAACTTGATTGAACTATTGACCATGTTTAATTACAGTGTAAATTATAAAAGTCGAGCTTAGAAATCCCGTGTTAAAGTTTTCAGTATGTTTGGAGGAATTTACATCTTGATATGTACAATAAAAGTATTTTATTTTTCAGTTAAAAAAGTTACTTATTTGCTTGTCATTTATTAATAAATGATATGCAAACTCCTAAAATACAATGTCATGAAGGCAAATATTTTATACTGCTTCTTTCACTGATGTATTCCTAGTGCCTAAAAGGGCACCTAGCACATGGTAGATGTTCAAGTCTTTACTGGATAAATAGATTAAATGATATTTAATTCCATGAAAATATACAGAAAACAGTAAGTCTTCTACATTAATCAATTTATTTCAGACTTAGATTTATGCCCTGACAAAATTCAACAATGAGAGCTCAAACAGGGAAAATACAGAAGAACATAAATATGGGCACTGGACTGTTGCCTGTGTGTCACCAGAAAGAAAAGTAAAATTCGTGGAAGATATGAAGATAGTGTATACATTATTCTGAACAATTAGTTATTGTTTTAAAATTTACAACAAAGATGCTTTTAGTTAATAGGTGATTAAATTTTATAAAGATAGTTTCCCCCCGAACTAAAAAGTAAAAAAGAAAAGCTTCTATCTATAATCAAATTGATAAAAATCAAAATTCTCACAGAAATCATTTGGATGTTAACAGCATGCATTTAATATTAACCTGAAAAAATATATATGGACAACTGACACAATGATTACACGAGAATACACACTTCTTAATGACCCTGCCTTTGACTCACGTCTCTCCCGTTCTTGAATATGTATGACCAGTTCACACCACTGCGCAAAGATTTAAGTCAATTAATTTTCCTGCACTCTCTGTATCTGTATAAACTGTAAATAAGTATGCTTTAATAAAACATTGTTAAATAAATTAATGCACTTCCCTATGATGGTGTGCTCTGTAGATCTTATAAAGAAAGAGGTAGCCAGAAATATTTGATTCGTTCGCCATGGTTTTTCATGTTAAGATTCCCTTTATGTTTAACAAATACGTTGGGGAAAATACTTGAATACTATGCAACTACCCTGTTTCTCCTCAATGAGAGAAACCTATTGAGTAACCAGAGGACAGTATTTTTATACAGTGTTTATTGTCCATAGCCTTACAGCGTACAGTCAAAACACTGTTTTCCAGAATGAATGATATTAATGCTGCTCTTCCCTACCCCTTCCGGTGTGATTGTGTTTGTGCTATGTAATATCACTAGACTGTTAGTCAGAGTTGGCATTCCATTTTAGGTCCAAGAAATACAATGGATTTGTGGTTCGTACGCATAGCTATTTTCTTTTGCGTATTTAGGAGTGACACTTTTTCAAGTAAAGTTTTCTGTTAACTATGAAAAAACACATATAAATAAATCTCAAACAATCCCCAATTCATGAAACCATTTCCAAGCAAGTCTAATAAAATTACAAAAGTGAGTTTTCAGGAACAAAGTTCTAAGTCCAATATATTGCACAGACCCCTTAGTTCTCGACAGTGAGACCTTGGTTTGCAGATTTCCACAGTTTAATTTCAGAAACTCAGCTACATTTCAAATGTCACTCTTTGCTGATATTTTGCCCTTTGGGCGCTCAGTGATTCCCTGATGAAGTTGTGTCTACATCAGACTTAATGATTATCCAAGCATTTTTGAGTTACAATTAAAAGAAACAGTAATGAATGAATATGGTTCTATATTGGCCCATGGCGAACTTAGCTTTCTTTGTGTCTTTACCATTCACTCTACAGTTGCATTCAACTTTTTAACTAATATGGAGCTGTAGGGAAGAATTTCTAAGATAATTGGAGAATTGAAGCAAGTGATTCTAAACCAGGCTGCAGTCAGTTCATTTTAACTATAATTTATGGATGTGTTCAGATTTTCAAAACGTGTAGTAGCACATTACATAAGAACAGATTTTCTTCTGTATTTAGGCTTAACTGTCCCTCATAAAACACACAGAGTACTGTACTACCAACAGAACAATTTCAAACACCTAACAACATTTGAACAAACACAGTAATTCATTAAAATCTTGGGGAAGTTTTCACTTCTGCAGTTTGAGTAGCTTTACTTTCACTCCGCTACAGAATGCTAATGCAGAGTCTGTGATCAGAGGGTACCAGAGAGGTGCTTTAGGATGGGGAGTCTCTCCTTATTGGTGTTTTTGTTTGGCTCTTTTGTTCAGCAAAAATGCTACTTTCAACAGAAGTACACACAGAAAAGGAGAATATGACAATTCTAAGCAAGGAAATCAGGCGAGGCCAAGATGCTTTCTGATATTCTGATAAATCTAAAAGGTTTTCCTTTTCAGCCCAGCCTTTGCTACAATGTCTTTTCTCTGCTGTGGGCAAAGTGATTGGCTGGACAGCCACTGCCTTTCTTTCGAGCAGCGGGAATGTACCTAGAAGTTGACAAGCAGCCCACATAATGTGACTTGTACCCTTATTCTTGTAGACAGGTCTGAAAATGCATTGCTGGCTTGCATGCTCATTGCTGTAGCTGTTGCTAATGAGGTGTCTTTGTTTTAGTTTTAGTTTTTTTTTTTTTTTTCCATAACCAAGTGGGACTCTAGCTGTACCATGATAAGAAACAAATGTGGTAGTTTTTTCAGGTGTTTTTCAGATCTACATAATCTTATCAGACCTGTCTGTAACAATCTTCAATTGTAAATGGCTCTATTTTGTGTGTATATACTACTGATGCTAGAATTTACACTTTAACATGATTTCTAAATGCTTTTTAAGAACACTTAAAGCCAAAGGGGGTGGATTTGAGGGTGGGAGGCAGGGATGGGGAGGTGGGGGGTTGTGGTGGGGTGAAAATGGAGACAAATGTACTTGAACAACAATTAAAAAATAAATAAATAAAAATAAAACCAGCCCTGGCTGGTGTAGCGCAGTGGATTGAGCACAGGCTGCAAACCAAAGGGTCACCTGTTCGATTCCCAGTCAGGGCACATGCCTGGGTTGCAGGCCAGGTCCCCAGTAGGGGGAACACGAGAGGCAACCATGCATTGATGTTTCTCTCCCTCTTTTTCTCCCTCCTTTCCCCTCTCTCTAAAAATAAATAAAATCTTTAAAAAAACAGAACTCTTAACTCTCATTTAGTTTTAGTTAAGATGAAAATAACATATTTAAACTAAAAATTAGTCCATCTTAATATATTAATCTGATATTCTATTTCATCTGTAACATGGAACTCTTACATAAAAATACATTTAACATTAAAATATAATGTTTTCAAGTAATATCTAATAAAATGAAAGACATTAATAATATAATAATGGCAGCAGTAGTTGAAAACAAACTGTGATGTAATTTCAGTTCTGTAAAACCATATGTACCTCTACTTGAATTTCAAAATATTAATAGTTGGAACCAAATAGAGACTCTTGATATAGAACCAAACAATCCAAACGGGTATGGTCTATTATTTTACACAAAGGGTCCAAGAAAATTTAGTTGAGCAAGGATAGTTTTCTCAACAAATGATGTTAAATCAATTGGACATTTACATACCAAAAATTAAATAATAAAAGGAGCCTTAATCTCACACCATATGAAAATTTAACTCAAAATGGGTCATTGACTTAAGTGTAAATCCTAAAACTATAAAACTTAGGGAAGAAAAAAAAACCATTATGACTTGGCTTGATCAAAGATTTCTTAGATATGATGCAAAAATACAAGTTTATACATAAAAATTAAATTAGACTTCATCAAATTAAAAACATTTTTTGTCAAAATGTTCTTGAAAGAAAATAAAAAGGCAAGTCACGGACTGGAACAAAGTATTATAAAACCAGACTATATAAGAACTCACAAAAATCAATATAAAGAAAATGAGCACCAAACAAAAAACAATAAATGATGGGCATAAGCTTTTGACATACCCTTACCCCAAAATATATAGAGGATGACAAAGAAGCACATGAAGTCATCAAGTTGACATAGTCAGTCATCAGAGAACTAGAAATCAAATTTCCATAAGATACTACTACATACATATCAGAAGGACTCAAATTGTTTTAAAAAGGTTGATTATATAAAATGGTGGCAAGGATGCAGAGCAATTAGAATGTTCATATATTGCCAATGAAAATGCAAAATGCCACAGCCACTTTGGAACAAAGGCATATCTCTGCACAAAAACTTACACATGAAAGTTCTTAGAAACTTTATTCCTGATTGTCAAAAATGTGAAACGAAGCAATGTCTACCAACTGGTAAACAGATAAACAAAGTGTAGGACATCCATAAAGTAGAATTCTAGACAACAGTAAAAATAAATAAGCTATTGATTTTCACAGAAACATGGATTCCTTTCAAAAGCATTATGCTCAGTAAAACACACCAGCCCTAAAAGGATGCACACTTGTGTTCTGTTTATATAGCATTATGAAAGAAACAAAACTGTAAAGACAATAATCAGATCAGTGGCTGCCATGGCCTGAGGGAAGGGGATGGAATGGACCATGAAAAAAAGCAAGGAAACTTTGCAGTGATTAGAGTATTCTATATCTTGAGCAGAGCGGTGGTTCCATGACTTATGAATTTGTCAAAACTCATAGAAGAGTACATCTGAAAAGGGTGAATTTACTGTGTGAATATTATACCTCAATAAACCAAGAAAAATATCTATATTACTGTACTTATTTCTTGGTGATCAAATTTTCTTCTATTTGCTGTTGTATAGTTTCATATATATGTGTGTGTATATATATATATATATTTTAATAGTGTGATTTCAATGCTGGATAAGTGCATTTTTCTCAGTGTCATAAATCAGTGTGATTGGAGGTAGAGTGTAAAGCCTGCTAGACAGTAGTGACGGATAGTACAATGCATCTTCTACACGGGGAGAGCTCAAGCAGAAATTTTCTTTGGAAGCATTCAGAACTTGAATTCCAATGCAACTGCATAGAGATACTATAATGTAGAAAAGAAGGATCCTTGAAGGAGTGTGAGCTGCGAGAAATCTCTTCTTTAGCTCTTCTCCTTCTAAATTAATAGCTATATTGCCTTATGATTTTTAAAAGAGGCTAAACAGACCATAATTTGCCGATTTTTATAGTAAAGAGACGGGGATATCACTCTGTTAAAGCTATGAAGTTCTTTGATAGCCAGAGATTATTTTTTGCAGAGAAATAGCCCTTGGTTAATATGAAAGGGGCATTCACTGTCTCAGTTGCTGAGCTGTAGCGTCAGGAGTCTCCAGCTCGTGAGTACAGAGGCCATTCACACAGAGGGGACTGGGCGGTGAGGTGAAAATGGAGACAATTGTACTTAAATAACAATAAAAAATTATCCATGCATAAAAGAAGTAATTACATTAAAAAATTAGAAAACATTTTAAATTGAATGAAAACAAAACCATTAGAATTTGTAGGTTGCAGCTAAAGTAGTGCTTAAAAGGAAATCCATGTCTTTGATGCTTAGATTAAGAAAAAGAAAGTTCTTTAAGCAAAAACTTAAGCTTTCACTTTAAGAACATAGTATGAGGTGAACTAACTAGTAGGTAAATGTGATATTTGGAACTTCCCAAAACCGTATCAAAAATTACAACTAAGCAAAGAACAAACATCATTCAGAACCCCCTGAAATCTAACTGAACAGAATTCCTATAACGAAGGCTCTAAAGAAGTCACATCCAGACAGGTAGGAGGAGTGGAGACATGCAACAGGCTGGTCCTGGAGTTAACAGTAAGGAGGGATATCTTGGTTGTGGAGGTTCCTCAGAAGACGTCAGAGGTCCCAGCCCAACACCAGACTCCAGCCTAGGGTTTCAATGTGGAAAAAGAAGTGTCCATTGCTTTGGGCTGTGAAAGTTAGCAGGGACTGTGGTTGAGTGAGGCAGAGAGCTCCTGGAGCCCAGGTGTTCCTCTTAAAGGGCCTGCACACAGAATTACTCGAATTCAATTGTTTTGAACTCCAGCACTGAGCCAGCTGCTCAGAAGGCACCAGGGACACACAGGGAGGAACTGAATTGTCTGGAATCTGAGTGAGGTCTGGAGAGGAAGCTTTCTCCCAGACAGAAGTTCTGGCAGAGGCCATTCATTGTTCTTTTGTTGAGTCTTACCACCACACAGCCAGCTAGTGGGTCATATCTGTATGCCACATCTTGGTCATCCCTTGAGGCCCTGCCCCATTCAACTTGCAGGCCCATACAAGTACTTACCAGTGGCTTTTTTATACAAATGGCCTGTCTTGGCTTGTGCCACTGACTTTCCTAAAATGTCTCAAATAAGCAGGATCTTGCCTTTGTATACCCTGAACCTCTTGCTAAGTGGCCCCAGGTCTGGCACTATTGGCAGCTGGCCTTGGTTCACAGTTCAACTTCTCCTGGGCGCCTCCAAGCCGAACACAAACAATAGCCATCTGCAAATAGCTTTATAACTCATACCAGGTGGCCCAGGCAGGGCACAGACAGTGGCTGAGCTTGGCCTATACCTCCCAGGAGGATCCAGAGCCAGCATACCCAGTGTACAGCTTTAGACTACACCAAAGCACCACCCAACCATCTCCACAAGAAATACACGCAAGGGATGGACTCAGCAGGTATGCGAACCCCACTGAAGTAAGCTCTGCTCCATGAGGTCAGCCCCTGTGTAGCAGATCTTCCACAGTGGTTAAGGCCAGCCCTCACAGCTGATCAGCCTGGGGTCAATTCCTCCCATTGACATGACAACAATCAAGGCTCAGCTATAACAGGAGGATGCACATAACCCACACAAAGGTGGGGAGGTGCACCTGGAGTGTCCAGCTTGGGTGACTGCGGAGGCTGCATTACTGGTCCCTACTGAACATTAACTACATAAAACTACTTTACCAAGAGTAGGAAATGTAGCAGCTCTACTTAATACATAAAAACAAACATGAGGAGGCGGCCAAAATGAGACAAAAAAAAATGTCCAAAATGAAAGAATAAAACAAAACTCCAGAAAAATACTTAAAAAAATAAGACAAAAAATATACCATATGCAGAGTTCAAAGCAGTGGTTATAAGGATGTCTAATGAACTTAGGGGAAGAGTGGTGAAACTTAGTGAGAACTTCAACAAAGAGATAGAAAACATAAAAATGGAGATGGAAAACCAACAAGAATCAGTCAGAAATTAAGAATACAGTAACTAAAATGAAGAATACATTACAGAAAATCAACAATAGAGTGGATGGAGAGGATCAAATCAGTTATTTGGAAGATAGAAAACACCCAATCACAACAGCAAAATAAAAAAGAATCCAAAAAAAACAAGGATAGTGTAAGGAGATCCTGGGACAACTTCAAGTATACCAACATTCACATCATAGGGATGTTGAAAGAAGATGACAGAAAGCAAGAAATTGAAACCCTATTTGAAAAAATAATGATGAAAAATTTTCCTAACCTGGTGAAGAAAATAGACATAAAGTTCAGGGAGTAGAGTCCCAAATAAGGTGAACCCAAAGAGGCCCACACCAAGGCACATCACAATTAAAATGCCAAATGTTAGAAACAAAGAGAGAATCTTAAAAGCAGCAAAAGAAAAGCAGTTAGTTAACTTACAAGGGAGCTCCCATAGGATTGTCAACCGATTTCTCAAGAGAAAATTTGCAGGCCGGAAGGAACTGGCACAAAATATTCAAAGTGATGAAAAACAAGAACCTAGAACCAAGATTATTCTGCCCGGCAAAGCTATCATTTAGAATCAAAAAAGATAAAGAGCTTCTCAGACAAGAAAATGCTGAAGGAGTTCATCATGATGAAACCAGCATTACAAGAAATTTTAAAGGGTCTTCTGTAAGAAGAAAAAAATTAAAAATGCATAGTAGAATGGCAATAAATGCATATATCAACAATTCCTTTAAGTGCAAGTAAGTTAAATGCTACAATGAAAAAGACATATGGTGACTAAATGGATAACAAAACAAGACCCTTACATATGCTGCCCACAGAGACTGAGTTCAGATCAATCAAAAGATGCACACAGTAAAGGTAAAGGGATGGAAAAAAATATTTCAGGAGAATGGGAACAAACAAAAAAGAACAGCTAGGTTAGCAATACTTATAACAAACCAAAATAGACCTTAACACAAAGGTTGTAGCAACAGCCAAAGAAAGATCAAGCAATCCTATTTGTGGGCATTTATTCAAAGAAACCCAAAACACTAAATTATAAAGGCGTATACATCCATATGTTCAATGCTGCATTATTTACAATACCAAAATATGGAAGCAACCTAAGTGTCCATCCATGGATGAGTGGATAAAAAAATAAGTAGTGCATATATACAATCGAATATAACTTAGCTGTAAAATGGAATATGATTGCAACAACCTGGGTGGACCTAGAGGACATTGCATTGTGTAAAATAAGTCAGAGAAAATGCCAGATGATTCACTTATATGTGGAATCTAAAAAATAAAATGAATGAATAAGCCAAACAGGAACAGACTCAGATAAAGAGAACATTTTGATGGTTGCCAGATGGGTGGGGTGTGAGGGAGACGGGTGAAAACGGTGATGGGATTTAGAAGTACAAATTATTAGTTACAAAATGGTCAGGGGGATGGAAAGTACGGCACAGAAAATAGATTTTGTAATAAGTGTGTGCGGTGCCAGGAGGGCGCTAGATTTACCAGGAGGATCACTTCATAAGTTATAATAATCAAGGTGTTGTGTACCTGAAGCTAACATAATATTGTAGGTCAACTGAAATTTAAAAATAAAAGAATTAAAAGTAAGCTAACTGAACTCAAATTAAGAAGAAAGATAGAACTAGTAAAGATTAAAATAGAAATCAAGGAAATAAAAAGCAAGAAAAAATAGAGAAAAATCAATGAATCTAAAAATTGTCCTTAAAAGATAAACAAAATTGACAAACTTTAGCAAAACTGATAAAGCAAAGAAAAAAGAAATCAAACTCAGTGACTGATGAATGAGGAGGCATTATTCCTGACCTACAAAAACTAAAAGGATTATAGAAGAATGCTATGTACAACTTTATGTCAAATTATATCATTCTGGTGAAATAGACAATTTCTAGAAAAAGAGAATTTCTAAAACTGACTCACAGGGATATGGAAACTCTGAATAAATTTATAACCAGTAAAGAAATGGATCTTGTGATTAAAATTCTCATAAAGGAAATTCCAGGACTAGAGAATTTATAAAATATATCATTTGCTTAAAGGATAAATGTTGCCAAGCTTTAATAAACTCCAAAAACGAAATATATTAAGGAGACAACACTTTCCATCTTTTTTTTTAAGATTTTATTTATTTATTTTTAGAGAGAGGGGAAGGGAGGGAGACAGAGAGGGAGAGAAACAGCAATGTATGGTTGCCTCTCACATGGCCCTCACTGGGGACCCGGCCCACAACCCAGGCATGTGCCCCGACTGGGAATCGAACCGGGACCCTCTGGTTCCCAGGCCGCACTCAATCCACTGAGCTACACCAGCCAGGGCATCCATCTTATTCTAAGAGACCAATATTACTTATCATACCAAGCCGAAGATATGATAAGACAGGAAAAGTGCAGGCCAATATCTCTCATGAATAGAATAAAAAAATATTTATTGAGGTTATAGAAACATAAGTCCAGCAACCTCCTCACAATTTGAAAATGTTTTATGTATTAATAAGTTGTATAACAGTATACTATAAATAAAAAAGAAACATTTTTGTTACCACAGAACTTCTGAGTCCTTAGCATGTTACTGTAATTTTATTTTATTTACAGTACAAAAATACAATGTACTATGTGACCACATACCCACTGTCACCAACTTCGATGATCAACTACAAAGCCCAAGCATATGATTGGGTCACTGTAGCTAGCTGGCAGGTAAGAGAAAGGAGAGAGAATGCATTCAATTCCCTCATCACAGCTCTGTTACATGACCACATTTAACTGCAAGGGAGCCTGGAAATGTTGGCCAACACTAGGCAAAACAAAAAAGAAGAAATGGGTGTGATTGTCATTTACCCCGTGTCCTTTTTAAAAATGATTCTTAGGTTTGCACATCCCACAGGTTTCCCAGTGGTGGGTGGAATCTGACTACAGCTAGATACACACCGTATCTCTTCTGTAGAAGCACATGATGTATCTGACATCCTTTCTTCAAGTTCCTGTGTTCTACTCTTCATCATCTGAGCCCTTTGTCCCCCACTACGTATATACTTTAAAATTTATTTTGCCTAAAACTTCCCTATAAAATAATCCTGTTGGGGGAAAATGCTCTTTTTCCAAGCACTTAAAGGAATTTTTTTCTCTAAATGTATAATGTCTTTATGTTGCCTAAACTTTCCTCAGGTCATTTCTTTAAAAGTACCGAGGTTTGTGGATTGCTTTGCAGTTTTTATATCACCTTTACAGGCAAAATTAGATTTAATCATCATGTTTTTCCAGGAAGGTATATATTAATATCCTTATTTTAACAAATAATCTGCAAATGGGGAAGTACCTTGTTACTGCCACTGAAAAGTATGTGATGTATTTTAGGGAATATCTTACAGGAATCCCTGGTACAAGTGAAGAGCAGATAAGATGGAGAGATATTTGATCTCAGTCATTCAGGGGCAGTTTTGATAATTTGTCTTTATAAAATAAAATCTACATTAAAAAGGACTTATGTGTTTATTTTAATACATCCCTAAATTAATTGAGTACTATTTTTAGGTCCCTGTGCTAAATAGCAAGGTTATAGAGAGATTTAAAAATCAACTTTTGGCCCTGGCTGGTGTCTCTCAGTGAATTGAGTGCCGGCCTATGAAACAAAGAGTCACCGGTTCGATTCCCAGTCTAGGGCACATGCCTGGGTTGCAGGTGAGGTTCCCAGTGGGGGGCACGTAAGAGGCAACCATACATTGATGTTTCTCTCCCTCTCTCCCTCCTTCCATTTTCTCTAAAAATAAATAAATAAAAACTTTAAAAAAATGTAAAAAATCCCCAAAAACTTTTGTATCTCATTCATAGATCTTTAAATCTAACTGGAGTGCCAGACATTTTCTACTTAAGAAGATCTCCTATTAAGAAATTGAAGAAAATAAGAATAGAGTGAAAACAAATGATGGAGACACCTGAATGCCAAGAGGAAAACAAAATTAAGATTTTCCATATAGGTAATAGAAGCCAATTATTTTATAACGATTACCCATATCTAAAATTATTCTATTTGTATTCCCTCACTAGAAGATAAGATAGTATTAGGAGAAATTATGTGCCAACCAACTAGATAACTTAGATGAAATAAATAAATTCCTAGAATACAAACTACCAGGACAAATCCAATAAAAATAGATAATTTGAATACATACCATATTTTTCGGACCATAAGATGCACCTAGGTTTTCAAGGAGGAAAATAGGGAAAAAAATTTTGAAGCAAAAAATGTGGTAAAATATTTAATAACATTAGCATAATATTTCACCAATGTAAATGTAAACAGAACATTCGGACTATAAGATGCTCCCCCATTTTCCTCCGAAATTTGGGGAGAAAAAGTGCAGTTTATAGTTCAAAAAATACAATATATAACAAGAAATTGAATTAATTTTAAAAACTTTCCACACAGAAAAGGCCAGAGCCAGGTCACTTGACAAATTCTATCAAATGTTGAAAAAAATTAACACAAATTGCTAGCAAACTAAAAGATGGAGGAGGGGAGAGAGAGAGAGAGAGAGAACTTCACAATTTGGTCTATGAGGTCAGTATCACAGTAGTTCCTCAACCAGGCAAAGACATAATAAGAAAAGAAGCTAAAGAGCAATTAACTCATGAATATAAACACAAAAACCCTGAATAAAATATTAGGAGACTAAAACCTATAAAATATAAAAAAGATTATATTACATGACCAAGTGGGATTGATCCGGTGAAGGCAGAATTGTTTAATATCCAAAAATCGATCATTGTACTAAACTATACCAAAAGAATACATGATGAGAGAATGCCTGATCATCTTAATAAACAAAGAGAGATGTGACAAAATCCAGAGTCTTCTTATGATAAAATTACACAAGAAACTAGGACTAGAAGGAAACCTCCTCAACCCGAGAAGGTAATTTGTGACAAGCACCATCCAACAGCATATGCCGCAGTAAAAGGCAGGATGCTGCCGACCTGAGGTGAAGAACGAGTGAAATTGATCCAGTCACTTTCACTCAACTTTGTGGTAGCGCGACTAGCCAGGGCTGTCAGAGCAGATGAAAAAAAGGAGTCCAGATTTCCAGATAGGAAAGATATAAGATGATGTCTATTCTTGAATGACAAGATGTTTTATATAGAAAATCCAAAGAAGTCACAAATATTTTTTAAATATACCAGAACTCATAAACAAGTTCAGCATCTTACAAGATACGAGATCGATCTACAAAAATCAACTTCTATACATTATTAATATTTTGTTAAATGTATTCCAAATGATTTGATATATTTTAATACTATTATAAATGGAATTGTAGTCTTAAAAAAATAAGTTTAAGACCTTTACAATGAAAACTATAAAATATTGATGCAAGTAATTCAAGGAGACTTAAAAAATTGAAACGATATTCCATGTTCACAAATTAGAAGAAAATATTCACAACAGGCTATACTTTCCAAATAAATTTACCCATTGAACACAATAATTATCAAAATCCCAGCTGGTTTTTCAGAGAAATTTAAAACTGAAAATTTATATGGAAATGCAAAGGTCCCAGAATAGCCAAGACAATCTTGAAAAAGAAGAAAAGGTATGAGAATCCAAACTTCCCAATTTTAAAACTTACTACAAAGCTAGTGTAATCAAGACAGTATGTTACTGACATAAAGAGAGGCATAGATTATTGGAATCGAATTAACAGTCCATAAATAAACCTTTACATTTACACATTTACACTTAATCAATTTTCTTACAAAGGTGCCTAGTCAATTCAGTGGGGAATGTAAATTCTTTTGAACAAATAGTATCAGTATGACTGGATATTAAAATGCAAAGAAATAAAATTAGACCCTTTGCCTCTAATAATATATGAAAAATTACTTAAATGGATTTTTACCTAAATATAAGAGATAAAACTATTACTTTCATAGAGAAAAGCATAAATGCAAATAAATCTTTGTTATCTTGGCTTTGGCAATGGTTTCTTAGATATAACACCAAAATCATAAACAATAAAGGAAAAAGATAAATTAGACTTCATAAAAGTTAAAAACTTTTGTACTATAAAGCACGCCAGCAAAATAGTATTTGCAAATCATATATATAAGTATTGTTATCCAGAATATATAACAAACTCATACAATAACAAATATACTAAGAGCTCAACAATTTTAAAAAAGCACATTTTTAATTGACCAAGGATTTAAATAAGCATATCTTCAAAGAATATATATAAATATTCTGTAAGTACATGAAAACAAGCTCAATATCCTTAGATATTAGATAAATACAAATCAAGACATAGTGAGATAATAAAGGCAAGGCTTAACTTCAGTAGCCACTTAGTTCCTCCTTTCATGTCCTTTCCCTCCCTCCTAATCCAAGCCTTCATTTAGTCTATGAAATATGCTAACAAAAGGGCAACAGAATTGTACAATTACAGAGGGCACCATCTGCATTGCATTCTATGTTAATGAGGCACCCTGGATTTATGCAACATCTCGGTATTGTCTAATATATATGAAATTGTAACAATGAGAAAACTTTAATGGTAGTAGTATCAGCAAAATGGCATAGCAGAAAAACCTGGACCTCCTCTTGTCCACACACATACAAATCAGCAACAATTCGCAGATAAATTTCCTTTGTGAGAAATCCAGAAACTCCAGGAGGATGTAACACCAGACTCATCAAAGGCAATAAGATTGATAACCCTCTCACCTAAGTCCCTGCCCCAAGTACAGTGCCTTGTACTCAGAAACAGATTTCCTAGCTCCCTTCCTCACTTTATGGAATTTTGGAGTTCTCACTTTATGGAACTTGGAACTTGGAGGAGTCCACCCTTGTCTACTCACCTGGGGAAAATCAGACATGGAGGCTTGGTCTGGTAGACACCATAGGTCTTCACCCTACTCAGTGAAAAGCAAGCAAATAAAAAAGTCCAAGTTCACAGCTTACCTCTAGGAAGGAAGGAGTTGATCTGCTCACCCAGCACTATAAATTCTCCCAAGCTGTCCAAAAAGGTTTTTCCGTTCTTGAAACTCTAATGGGTACACCATAGTATAGTAACCTGGGGGAAAAAGAAATGGTGGCTTGGTCTAGTAGATCCTACAGATATTTTCCTTTTGACTCAGCACAGAATGAGTGTATAAAAACTCAGCTCTCAGTTTCCCCCAAGGAAAGAAAGAGTTGAACCATTCATGTAACACTTGACTTCTCCAGGGATACCCCAAAAACTGGCTTGCCAATCTTGGAGCTCTGATGGGTACGGAATAGTCTAGCCTCCTGGGAAAGAACACAGATGGTGTTTTGAGCTAACTGCTATAGTGCTTGCCCCCTAGCTCAGCACAGAGTAAAGGGACAAAATCCACAGGCGCATGCTTATCCGTGGAGAGGGAAAAAGTTGGTAGAGATGCCCAGAATCTCAAGTCAGGCTGACTGGTGGGAGTCTTTACACAAGTCCAGTTTGTGAAGACTGGGAGAGATGCCTGCTTTGATCAATGAACAAATTCTTATATGTGATTGAGCTTAAGTTATCAAGTTAAATGGACTATTACAACTATAAGATATGTTTTATAAGCCTCAAGCTAATCATAAAAATGCCTGTAGAAGTTACACAAAGGAAAAACAGGAATCAAAGTATATCAGTACAAAAAATAAGCAGAACACAGGAAGACAGATAAAGAGGAAAAGGCAGACAGAATAAATACAAAACTAACAAAAAGCAACTATCCAAATACAATAGTAAATCCTTCCCTATCAATAATTACTTTAAAAGCAGAGAGGGAGAAATGGAGGCCAAGTAGGTGGATACTGAGTCTGCTTGCTCTTGCCCTCAACTTGGATTTTTGGCTGATCTTCCAACAAATAATGTGAACCATCAGTGGAATCTTAGCAGATGTTAAGCTGGGAAGTCAAGGAGTACAGAAGACACTTCACATCAGGCAGTAACGAGATTATATAAGTGGAAGAGGAAATAGCCTGGGCATGGTGCCTGCACCCATGGAGAGACTGTTCAGAAATTGCAGCTTTGTGGCTCCCTCCTCTCCCAGGGCAAAAAATATCCAGACCTGGGCCAGGAATTACTTGGGAGATTATATGAAGTTGTGGAGATACGGGCTACACACACAGAGTGAGCACCATGTCCATAGCTGAAGTGCCAAACACCAACGGGGAGAGTGCCAGACAGACAGAGGGACTCTATCTCCCAAAAGGACCAGGGCCTGCACCCGGGTTGGGTAGAGACAGACTGTGGCCAGCCATGACTGTGAGAGACTTTTGGCTTTTTGGAGAGGAGGTGTGCACGGAAAACTGGACAGGATCTCACTGCTGCAGTGGGACTGCCACAGAGAAACTTTTTAAAAGGTGAACTGAAGCTTGCTGGGCAGGGACCCCAGTGCAGCTGCCCTGCCAACAAAAGAACAAGATTGAAAGTACAATTTGCTGCCACTGAATACAGCTGGGTGGGGAGATCAGAAAGGTGGACAGCAAAAGGGACTTCTGAGCCCCAACCCAGTGTGGCTAGCAAGCTGGGGGCTACACAAAATGGAGAATCCAGGACTGTGTCTACTGTCAAGTCAGTGGGCTGGGAATTAAATGGGCAAGGGTTGAGCATGTGAGATTATTTACAGCCAGGCAGAGCCCCCTTCCCTGGAAGAGTTCAAACCTCGGGGAAGAGAGGACACAACCAGCCCCCATCTCCTGCAGGACTGCAAACATCTCATCCAATGGGGGAATTTATGCAGAACAGGCAGAATGGGCTAAAGAACTCCCTGCAAGGGATGTATCTGCAGGGGGAAAAAAGAAGAGAAACACCAAAAGGGTCTATTTTGTACTTTTCTCAGGGAGACAAAATACACTAGTTCCTAGGGCCCTATTACACTGAGGCCAGAAATGCAGGAGATCAGAAATTGGTGCAGGAAGGGGGACTCAGGGTCCTGTCCCACCTCAGCTTACACACAGAGCTGCCATCAGCACCAAGCAGGAAAGAGCTGACCCTCCCTTGGACAGATTGGACACTCCCTTGAAATGGACAGCTAGATCATCAGAAGCTATAGATTCTTGGAAATGAGCTGGGGCAGACCAACATACATGGTGCAGGGGCAAGGGAACACACCCACAATTTTCCCAGAAGATTGAACAGTGTTTCCCAGGGGTCCAACCCTCCCAATTGTAATAGAAGCCCACCTCTAGAGGCAGTTGAAGGCGGTATATGTGGTGCTGACAGAGGCTGGATAACCCACCCCCGGACCTTGAGCTGATAAAAAGCCAGAGGCGGACTCAGAAGAAGACAGAAGGAAAACACCAAACTCTGCTGAGATGAATCCCACCACATGCTCTTCTTCAGAATTGGCATTATTTTTTCTCCCACATATCCATTTAACATTTCTTCTTTTTCTTCCATTGCATTCCAACTAATTCATTATTTTTGTCTTTTACTTTATATTCTTATTTAGATTTTTATATATTTTTATTTTATTTTTACTTCAGATCTCACATTGCACTCTTCTCTTGTCTTACTCCATTTTGCCTTCTTCCTGCCCTTTCTTATTTACACAGTAGATTTTATTTCACCCCATGCTATGCCTTGTTCTTATTTCTTATTCTCACTATTTCTCTTCCCTCTATCCTCTCAAAATCATTTCCTTTCCTTAATTCAGCTCACATTCATTTTCTTTTTCTTATACTATTGTTATTTTCTTTTCACCTTTATTAATCATTGTTTGTTTGGCATGGATACTGTGGTTATTGCTGTTTTTCTTCAATTTTATTCCTATTTGTTCACTATATTTTTATTTCAGATCTCATAGGTTACTTTTCCCTGTCTTACTCCATTTTGCCTTCCTCCTGCCCTTATTTATTTGAGTTTGAAATTTTATTTTTCCCTTTCTTAGCCTGGATTCTATTTCTTACTCGTGTTATTTCTTCTCTCTGTAGCTTGTCAAAATCAATTTTTTTCTGTAGACATCTCACATTCTCTTTTGTCTTTCTTATAATATTCTTATTCTCCTCTACCTTTATTAATCTGTGCTCATCTGTTGTTTATTGACCCTATATTGCTTTTCATTAATTTTGTTCCTATTGGTTCACTTTTTTATTTTATCTCAAACCTCATATTATACTTTTCCCTTCTCTTACTCCATTTTGCCATCTCCCTTCCCTTTTTTGCTTATGTTTTAAATTTTATTTTCTCCCTCTCTTCACGTTGTTTCTATTCCCTACTCTTATTTCTCCTCCCTCTTCCCTCTCAAAATCATTTTTTCTTCTTTAGTCATCTCATATACATTTATCCTATCCAATAATATTCTTAATCTTTTTCTACCTTTATTGGTCTTTGCCCATATGCTATTGATATTGCTGATGTGGTAGGGGGTATTTTTGCTGGCATGGGTTTGGTTTTTGGTAGTTTTGCTTTGTTCTGCCTGCAGCTGTACAATAGCTTAGTGGTGGAGGTTGTGACTCTCAGCCAGCCAGAGGAGATAATCCACCAATGAATAAGCCATCAATAATCAAAGCCCAAGTAAAGCAAGATAGGCCACATAAACTGATTAAGGGCATCCCTAGAGCATCGAGATCAGGAGATCAAAGAGACTGCACCACTGACTGCCATAGAACTCCTATCACAGAAGGCCACCCATGGATACAGGTAATCAAAGCAGAGCAATCTGAGATGTAGAAACAAACAAAAAGTCACCTAAAATGAGAAGACAAAGAAACAATCCCCAACTGAAAGAAAATGAGGAATCCTGAGAAAAAGAGATAAATGAAATTGAGGCAAACAATCTATCAGACATAGAATTGAAAATAATGATTATAAGGATGCTCAAGGAACTCAGTGAGAACAATATGGAACTTTATGGGACTAACAAGGAACTTAGAACTACAGCAACATGAAAAAGGACATAGAAACCATGAATAAGAATAAGGAGGAATTGAAGAATACAGTATGTGACATGAAAAATACACTAGAAGATATTAAAATCAGGTTAGATGAAGCAGAAGACAAAATCAGTGAGCTGGAAGACAAGGTAGAAAAAAGCACTGAGAACAACAAAACAAAACAAAAAACTCAAAAAGAATGCGGATAATTTAAGGGAGCTTCAGGACAACATGAAACATAACAACATTTGTATCGTAGGAATACCAGAAGAAGAAGAAAAAGAGCAAGGGATAGAAAACATGTTTGAAAAATTAAGGACAGAAAATTTCCCTATTTGGTGAGAGAAAATTCATGCAAGTTCAGGAAGCACAGAGGGTCCCAATCAAGATGAACTCAAAGAAGCCCAATCCAAGAAATGTCAGAATTAAAATGGCAAAATTTAAAGACAAAGAGAGAGTGTTAAATGCAGCAAGTGAGAAACAGCTAGTAACATACAAATGAGCTCCAATAAGCTATCATCTGATTTCTGAGCAGAAACACTACAAGCCAGAAGGAAATGGCAAGAAATATCCCAAGTAATGAAAAGCAAGGACCTGCAACAAAGACTACTGTATCCAGCAAAGCTCTCATTTAAAATGGAAGGTGAAATAAAGAGCTTCCCAGACAAAAGAAGGATAAAAGAGCACATCTCCACCAACCCAGCACTACAAGATATGCTAAAGGGATTGCTTTAAGAAGAGGAAAGAGAGAGAGATGGCTGGGGTGGGGGGAGGTAGGAGGGGGAGGCGCAGAGAAACACAAGTACAAAGGGAAATAATAGCAATGAACAAATACTATCAATAATAACCTTAAATGTAAATGGATCAAATGCTCCAATCAAAAGGCAGGGTAGCTGAGTGGGTAAGAAAATACTATCTGCATATACGATGTCTAAAGAGACCCACCTCAGAACAAAAGATCTACACAGGCTAAAAGTTAAGGGGTAGAAAAAAATATCCCAAGCAAAGGGACATGGAAAAACAAAAAATAAAAAAATGGTGGTAGCAATACTTATGTCAGAGAAAATAGACTAAAACAAAAGCCATAACAAGAGACAAAGAATGTCACTACATAATACTTAAGGGAGTTATCCAACAAAAGGATATAACCATTGAAAACATATTTGCATCTAACACAGGAGCACCTAAATTCATAGGAAAATCTTGGAGCACTTGAAGGATGTTGACAGCAATACAGTCGTCATAGGGGATTTTAACACCCCGCTGTCAACAATGGATAGACCTTCCAAACAAAGAATCAACAAGGATATTGTAGCATTGAGAAGCACCCTAGATCAAGTCCACATAGATCATTTTCAAAGACAGACAACAGGGTAGGACGCAAAAAAGCCATTAACAAATTCAAGAAAATTGAAATCATATCAAGCATTCTCTTGGATCACAATGGACTGAAACTAGAAACTAACCTCAAGGAAAAAATTCAAAAGCATTAAAATACACGAAGACTGAATAAGATGTTATTAAATAACAAATGGCTAACAATGAGATCAAGAAAGAAATAAAAAAAAAATCTGGAAACAAATGAAAATGAACACACAACCCAAAACCTATAGACACAGTGAAGACAGTTTTGATGTAATGGGGTGCAAAGAAAGAGTCCTCAAAAACATTCCCCACAAACCATGGTTGGGGAATGGGGGAAGGGAGAGCAGATGATATGGAGTTTAAGATACTTTGCATTACAATGGCAAGTGGATAGCCCTGCCTTTCCTGAAGGGAAGCTGTGCTACTGCCCCAGGCAAAAGGCATACAGGACTTTCAGAATGTATAGTGATGGAGCTGGGACAACTTATACAGAGCCTGTGCAAGAGGCAAGGAGGTAGAGGCTCCTGTGTCACAGGATACTCTTGCCCTAACTAAAGATGGCAGCTGAAAGAAGGTACAAGATATGGGGAAACTGGCAAAAGTAGCTCATTGTAGGACAGGCCAGATATGAGGTCACTTAGGAAGCTCTGAATCAGCATATAAAACAAGGGTGGGAAGAGAGAGAGGGCTAGTCTGCCATGGGGTAGTGAGGAAGCAACAAGTAGCCACGCCAGTCTATAGTGAAGAGGGCAGCCAAGTGAGAGGTAATTGAGCCATGCTGCCCATGGTGAGAGAGGAGTTAGGTCTGCTCCTCTGAGAATTCTGCCATGCGGCCTGGGGTAGTGAAGTAGCAGCTGTGTGGTTTGAAAGGGTGTAAAAGGGCCACCCCATCAGCCATGAGGTCAATAGTAAGTGAGAGCCATGAGGAAGGCATCCATGAGGAAGGAGCCAGGAAGTAGGGGGAATTCAGCCAGGAGGTCTGGTGTATAAGGAGGTGCCACATGGTTTAGAGAAAGGAGATGCCATGCAGTTTTGGTTCAAGAGCTGATAGAGCTGTGCAGGGATCCAGCAAAGCTGATGGAGCTATGCAAGAACCTGCCAAACCAAGCACGGACCCATGGGTGATGCCTGGAATGCTGAACAGTGATCAGGGAATGCTAACTTCTGCTACTCTGAAGGACAGATGGAGAAGCCACTCTCTTGGGACACGTGCCTTCCTGGACTTCGTCATGATCTCGTGTAACAGAGCACATGTTTTCCTGGATACTACACGGATGCTGAGGACAACGTACCCCAGATCCTGAAGGAGAGAGCTGCTATGAGAGGATGGCGACTTTGAAACCCACCAGTGTACTTTCCAGAGGTGGGGAGAACTATTTGTATAGCCAGTTTAGAAACAGATAAGGATATTGATAACTTCTGGCTTCGGTGGTTTTGCCTTATAGCTTGGTGGGAAGCAAGGGAAATGCTGGCTCTCGTGGGAGAGCAGGGCTCCAAGAAGAAGTGCTCCCAGTGCCACTGAGGATGGAATCCTGTAAATAAAAACCTGTTTCCTCAACAGCTATTGTTGGATCATGCACCAAGGTGACATGTGCACAAGGCCTGGTTTGCTCGGTTACACTGAGAGGGAAGTACATAGCAATGCAGGCCTACCTAAAGAAGATAGAAAAATCTCAAATGAATAACCTAAGCCTATATCTAAAAGAACTATAGGAACAACAACAAAGCCCAGAGTGAGTAGAAGGAAGGAAATAAGATCAGAGAAGAATTAAATGACATACAGGCTAAAAGAACAATCAAAAGAATCAATGAATCCAGGAACTGGTTCTTTGAAAAGATAAATAAATTTGGCAAACCTTTAAACAGCCTCCTCAAGAAAAAAAAAAAAAAAAAAAAAAAAAAAAAAAGGAAAAAAAAAAAAAAAAAAAAAAAAAAAAAAAAAAAAAAAAAAAAAAAAAGAGAGAGGGGGCCAAATAAGTAAAATCAGAAACCAAAGAGAAGTAACAACTGATATCACAGAAATACAACAGATAGTAAGAAATCACTATGAACAACTATATGCAAAGAAACTGAAAAACATAGGTGAAATGAACAAATTTCTGGAAGTACACAATCTCCCTAAACTGAATCAAGAAGAAGCAGGAAGTCTGAAAAATGTGATAACAACTGGCAAAAAAGAAGCAGTAATCAAAAACTCCTGGCACATATAAGTCCTTGACTGGACAGTTTCACAGGTGAATTTTACCAAACATCCAAAGAAGAACAAACATCTATCCTTCTCAAACTATTCCAAAAAATTCAAGGGGAGGGAAGACTCCCAAACTCTTTTTACGAGGTCACTATTATCTTAATTCCAAAGCCAGGCAAAGACATGACAAAGAAGGAAAATTTCAGGCCAGTGTCTCTGATGAACATAGATGTTAAATCCTCAACAAAATTGGCAATCCAGATCCAGCAACACATTAAACAGATCGTACATCATGATAATGTTGGATTTATCCCAAGGATGTAAGGATAGTATAACATTCATAACTCAATAAAGGAAATACATTACATAAACAAAATGAAAGACAAAAATCACATGATCATAACAAGAGATGTTGAAAAAGCATATGACAAAACCCAGCACCCATTTATGATAAAAACACACAGAAACATGGGAATAGAGGGAGGATATCTCAACATAATACAGGCCATATACAAGAAACCTACTTCCAATATCATACTCAATGGGCAAAAACTAAAAGTGTTTCCCTTAACATCAGGAAGAAGCCAAAGGTGCCTGTTCTCACCACTCTTATTCAACATAGTATTGGAAGTGCTAGCCAAATCGGTTAGACAAGAAAAAGAAATAATAGGCATCCAAACTGGAGAGGAGGAAGTAAAACTGTGATTATTTGCAGATGACATGATAGTATATATAGAAAACCCTATAGGCTTCAACAAAAAAAGACACCTAATAAATGAATTTGGCAAAATGGTGGGATACAAAGTCAACAGTCAGATATTGAAGGCATTTTTGTACATCAACAACGAAATATCAGAAACAGAAATTAGAAAATTAGAAAAAATCCCATTTACTATAGCAACAAGAAAATAATGTACCCAAGAATAAATTTAACCAAGGATGTAAAAGACCTGTACTCAGAAAACTATAGTATACAGGAGAAAGAAATTAAGGAGGATACAAACAAATGAAAGCATATATCATGTTCATGGATTAGAAGAATTAACACCATTAAAATGTGCATACTACCCAAAGCAATCTATGGATTCAATGCAATTCCTATTAAAATACCAATGGCATACTTCACAGATCTAGGACAGATATTCCAAAAATTTATATGGAACCAAAAAAGGCTCTGAATAGCCTCAGCAATCCTGAGAAAGAAGAACAAAGTATGAGGGATTACAATACCTGATATTAAACTATGCTGCAAGGCTACTGTAACCAAGACAGTGTGGCATTGATATAAGAACAGACACATAGATCATTGGAACATAGTAGAGAGCCCAGAAATAAACCCATGTCTCTGTGGTTAGTTAATATTTGACAAAGAGGGCATGAACATAGAATGGAGTAAAAACAGTGTATTCAATAAATGGTTTGGGGAGAACTGGACTGATACATGTAAAAAAATGAAACTAGACCACCAACTTACACCATAAACCAGAATAAACTAAAACTAGATAAAGGACATATTTTTCAGTGCATAATGTGCATCCAGGTTTTTGGCTCAAACTTTCAGGAAAAAAAGTCTTTTGTTTTAATTTCTAATTTAATTTTTCATTTATTTATATTTAGGTACTTGTTTTTTATATTATAAAGGAATTTTAGCATTTATTTTTGAATATATTATGGTACAAGAAATTTTATGTAACGAATAATTACAAAACACAAGAACAGATACAAGGTATTTCAAGTACTATCCATGTATAATGGACATCCTTATTTTTCCCTAATAAATTTTGGCAAAAAAGTGGCATTATACATGGCAAAATATAGTAAATATAAGTCATGATACCATAAAAGTCCTAGTGGAAAACATAGGCAGTAAAATCTTTTCAGACATAGTAATATTTTTGCCAATGTATCTCCTAGGGCAGGGGAAATAAAGGAGAAAGATAAACAAATGGGACTGCATCAAATTAAAAAGTGTCTGCATGGCTAAAGAAACCATCTTTAAAATGAAAATGTAATTGATTGTATGAGAGAACTTATTTGCCAGTGATACATTGGACAAGGGATTAATCTCCAAATTATGTAAAGAACTGATATAACTCAACACCAGGAAGACAAACCACCCAATTAAAAAATGGGCAAAGGGTCTGAGCAGATAATTCTCCAAGGAGGACATACAGAGGGCCCATAGATATATGAAAAAAATGCTCAACATCACTAGCCATCAGAGAGATGTAAAATAAAACCACCATGAGATATCAACTTACACCTGTCAGAATGGCCATCATTAATAAACCAACAGACAAGTTCCGGCAAGGATGTGGAGAAAAGGGAACCCGAGGGCACTGTTGGTGGGAATGCAGACTGGTGCAGCCACAGTGGAAAACAGTATGGAACTTCCTCAGAAAAATGAAAATGGAACTGCCTTTTGACCTGGCGATTGCACTGCTGGGATTATACCCTAAGAATTCTGAAAAACCAATTCAAAAGAACATAAGCACCCCTATGTTCATAGCAGCCCTATTTTCAATAGCCAAGTGTTGGACACAGCCCAAGTGTCCATCAGTAGATGAGTGGACTAAAAAAGTGTGGTATATTTACACAATGGAATACTATACAGCAGAGAAAGAAGGATCTCCTATCTTTTTGTGACAGCATGGATGGAACTGGAGAGCCTTATGCTAAGTGAAATAAGCTAGTCAACAAAAGACAAATACCATATGACCTGACTTATAACTGGAATCTAATGAACAAAATAAACTAGTGAGAAAAATAGAAAGAGATACATGGAAACTTGGAAGACTGATAGCTGTAGGAGGAGAGGAGAAGGGGGGAGAATGGTGGAAGGCAGGGGAAGGGACTGCCCAAAAACGTGTATGAATGATGGATGGATAGTGACCATAGAGAAGGGATTGACTGTGGGCTAAAGACGTGGACATGGTGGGGGTGGCAGGGAAAAAAGTGGGACGATTCTAATAGAATAAACAATAAAGAATTATTACTTTAAGTGTAAATAGATAAATTCCCCAATCAAAAGACAGAGAGTGACTGAGCAAACTGTAAACAAAAGAGAGCAGGAATGGCTATACTTTCATCAAACAAAATAGATTTTTAAGATAAAAACTGTCACATGAGACAAAGAAGAGTATTTTATAATGAAAAAAGTGTCAATTCACCAGGAAGATATAACAATATATATGCATCCAACATCAGACCGCCTACATATTGAAAGCAAACATTGGCAAAATGAAAGAGAAAGAGACTGCAATTCAGTAATAGTAGGAGACCGCAATACCCCACACTCAACAATAGAGATAACATCTAGACAGAAGATCAATAAGGAAACGGTGGATTTGAATAATATTTTAATACAAATAGACCTAATATAAAGAACATTTCACCCAACAAGAATATAATATACATACTTCTCAACTACACATGGATCTTGTCCGGGATCCATCATATTTTAGCTCACAAAACAAGTCTTAACAAATTTAAGAAGATGGAAATCATATCAAGTATCTTTATTGATCACAATATAATAAAACTAAAAAAACTGAAGCAGAAGCAAATCTGGAAAATTCACTACTATGTGGATTTTCTGTAACAACCCTGTAACAAATATTCTGTAACAACCCTGGTGTCAAGTAAGAAATCAAAAGGGAGTCTAGAAAACTCCTCAATACAAAAGAAAATAAAATACAACATACCAAAACTCATGGAATGCAGCAAAAACAGCAAGGTAATAGCAATAAATACCTCCATTAAAAAGAAGAAAGATCTCAAGAAAAAAACAACAACCTAACTCACACTTCAAAAAGCTGGAACTTGAAGAGTGAACTAAACTCAAAGTTATCAGGGAAGAAAAAAAACAGCAGAAATGAATAAAATAAAAAATAGAAAAAAAAGAATCAAAATTAAGAGTTCATTTTTTAAAGAAATAAAATCGACAAACCCTTAGACTAAGAAAACAAAGAGAAGACACAAGTATATAAAGTCAGAAATTTAAAGAGCCTTTAGAATGGGTACCACAAAATAAAAGGATCGTAAGAGACTACTAGGAATAATCATATGCCAACATACTGGATAACCTAGAAAATGGATAGTCCTAGAAAGATACAACCTACCAAACTAAAAATCATGAACAAGCAGAATGTATGAACAGACCCATGACTAGTATGAAAATTGAATCATTAATCAAAAACTTCCCAACAAATAACACCAGGATGAGATGGTTTCAATTGTGAATTCTATCAAACCTTTAAAGAGGAATTAATACCAACCTTTCTTTTTGAGATTTAGATAAGATATGTAGAAGCACCTATCACAGTGGTTTACACATGAAGGGGAATAACAGAAATTGGTTAAATAAATTACAGTTTCACACAGTCATCCATCAGTATTTGTTGAGCACCCACAATGGGTCACAAGATATTCAATAAGTATGAATTGATTTTGGATTAAGGGGTGCATTAGATGGTTCCTGAATGTTTTTTTTTCAAGAACTAAGGATAATAATGTGCTCATAGAAATATCTTACTTCAGAATATATAAAGCAAATAAAGAGTGAGTCACTGAAAGATGTCAGACTATGAAGCAATTCTTAATGCTAGAAGTCTTATTTTTCCATATCAGTTTCTTGTATTGTAGAATGGTAATGCATACCGGTTAAGAGAAAAGACTCTGAAATCAGACCTCATGCAATCAAGTCCCTACCCTGTCCTTTTCTAGCTCTTTGAAACTAGACATTGACTTTTTACTTCAGAGTTCTCAACTGTAGGGTAGGATGACTAGGAGAGCCATCCCATAGGTTTGCTTTGAGGATTAAAAGTATCAATTCACTAGGAGCCTAGCACATCGTAAGTTTCCAATAATTGTTAACTGTTTTTGTTGTCATTGGATAAACTTCTTTAGCCTCTCTTAACTTATTTACACACAGAGTAAGACACTGAGCAGCATGATTTTAAATTCCTAAAAGATATTTTAGTTTGACTCATGAAGTTTTGCCTTCAATCGCCTTTGGTAAAGGCTTTGAACATTATTCTTAAGGCAAGAGGCACTTATTTTTTTCCTTTTTGAAAGTGATTATAGTTCTGCAAGTCTTTGTGTGCATGTGTTTAATTCACAAAGATTTCCAGAACTTCTGATAAAATTTCTCACACATTTAATCAGAAACAGAGAAAGAAAATGCTCAAATCTTGAAGAGGTTGAAAGATGACAATGTAAGGAACAGACTCTGACAATGGGAACAAAACACTGTAATAGACAACCAGAGTGTCTTCGTTCATTTTCTGACCTTTAATTGAGAGATGGAAGATAAGTAGTTCCTGGGAGAAAGCAAGAGGCTGCTTTGACTCGCCCTGTACTTAAAGCAAAAGAAGCTTCCTGGAAGCCTTACTATGTACTATGACTTACTCTCCTGGCAGTCTAAGAAGTTCAGCGCTAAGTGAAATGCTGGAAATGGATTGGTGGTGCTTTGGCAGACACCAGGGCTAAAGAAAGAGGTAAAAGGCCTCCAGATAATACATCGGGGCCTCCCTTAAGGCATTTTTTTGTAAAGTTGATGTTTCTGACCTAAGGCTTTCCTGTCTCACTGTATCAGAAACGACTGCTCTTTAAAAGTTCCACTATTTTCGAACATTCCAATCTACAAAGTTATTAAAAAACTAAGTATACTTTATTGTTTTTCAACATTTCCTGAACCTTTGTAATTACAGTAGTCCCCCTTTACCCACAGGGAACATGTTCCAAGACCCCCACTGGATGTCTGAAAGCACATATAGTACCAAACCCTACATGGATATTGACATATAGATTGTTTTTTCCTATACACAGATATAACCACAGTAAAGAGTAGTATATAAATTTGGCACAGTGAGAGATGAACCAAAATAACTAATAATAACAGAACAATTATAATAATATACTGTAGTAAAAGTTATGTGGTTGGCTTTTGGGCCATTGTTAAGTAACGTAAGTGTCACGTGAACACAAGCCCGCAGCACCATGGCCATCGATATGATCTGAGAAGGCTATTGGCTCAAGCATGGGTGGGTCTACGGCGTGAATACTGATTAACATCTTGGGCAGAAAGAAGGGGACAGCTCGAGATTTCATCAGTCTATTCAGAACAACGCTCGATTTAAAACTTATGGTTTATTTCTGAAATTTGTTATTTAATATTTTTGGACCATGGTTGAGCACAAGTCAAGAAAGTGAAACTGAGTTAAAGTGGGGGGACTGTCATTTTGAAGGGGAATCCAGACGTAAGTCCTAAAGTCCTAGTAGTTTTTATCGAGCAAGTGATTGAAAATCCCATAATAATCAGACTCTGGAAAAGAAGCTGCTGAAAAAAAAAAAAGTTGGATTGAAGCCAATGTCCAATGTCATTTTAACAATTCATACATTCACATGCATTTTTCCATTACTTTTCCTCTAAGTCAATCAAATTCATATTCATTTTTTGCATTTACTAACTATAATTCAGCCATATTTGTTATTAATCCTTTGTAGATTTTAAAGCTTTCACCAACTAGGTCCATTTAAATCAATATGGACTGGTTGGTAGCCACTTCCTCATACAAATTAAGGGAGCATTTGTTTTCTCCCCCAAATTTCCATTTAATATATGAACTCATACACTATGTAAAGCATTATGATAAATACTTTTATCATACACAATAATATAACTATCAAAGAGTGAATCTAGTTAAATCAAAGATGGTTGAAGATTTATTCAAATTCTATAATAAAGGTAGCTTCAAGTTAGTATCACATGTAAGTACAAAAAATCAGTAATTTCTATGTTAGGAACAGTTCCATTATGGTGGGGATTTCTAGATCTTGGATCTTGGATACTAGGAGAGTAAAAGGGAACAAGGGACAAAGAGAGGGAATGGGGGAAAGAGAGAGAAAATTAGTTAGAATTCTAGGTCTGGGAAACTCAAGGTGACATTGTACAGAGGGAAGAAAGTGACATGTGGTTTGTGGGAGAGTGGCTCTTATGGGTTAACGTAGAATACGAAAACTGAAAAAGTAGGCAATGAAGTTAAAAAATGGCTCAGTGAGGCCTGATGGTGTCTTCGTTAATATTAAACAAACTATTCAACCATTAATTAAGCCCCAGAAGACAGGCCACTTGTAAAAAAAACAGCTTGGTTTTTTATCAGTTTTCATATCATGAATCAATTCCCACTAATTGCGTGATGTTTGAGCAAGTCACTCTCTCTCTGAGCCCCAGTTATCTCACTCGTAAAATGAGCATCATACCCAATTTTCAACGTTGTCTCAAGTTTTCAAGTAATATGTATGAAATATTTCTCATTATGGTTGGCTACATCTAGGCATATAACAAAAATGGTTAATAATAGTAAACATTAATTGGAGTTCACTATTCTATGTAACTACATTATGTTATTTTAAAAAATACTATTAGTTTTAGTACTAGCATTTTCACCAGAATTTAAGCTTCCTAAAGGACTTACTGCTGTATCGCTAGTGATTAAAACATTGCCTTGATGATAACATTTGATTAATCAGTATTTGTTAAATAAATGTATAAGTAAAAATTGTACTCAGTTTTTTTAACAAACACTAATCGCAGTGAAAATAAAACTTTGGGAGATTAATCTGTAGGTTCTCTGTGGGGGGATTAGACTGAGAAGGGTGAGGATGCACCTTCGTGAGGATGCATCGCGATCGCCCGGGGAAATAACGTGTGGTTGTTGTGAGAACAGATGGAACAAAAGGAAGATATTCTATTGACATGATGATGGTGGACGAAAGAAATGCCAGAATTCAGCAACTGTTCATGTGGGCTGAAAAAAGATAGGCTGCCAATGCAAATTAAGAAGTTGATAATGCTTAAGGTTATAAGCTTTAGCACTTAGAAAGATATTGGTCTTAAGTCACCAAAATGAGGATGTCAGGAGAAAGAGCTGACTTAAAAATATAGTGAGCAATCAGATCTAGTTATTACATGTGCATGTGTATATATCTATATCTATATCTATATCTATCTATATCTATATCTATAAACCTACTGTGTGTTTTTTATGCCAGGAACTCTGCGAAGAGCCTCATTATTCATTATCATATGAAATCATTCTCAATGCTCATATGATATGGATGTAGTAATTACTCATTCTTTACACAAATGAGGAGGCTGGGATACGCAGTGATTGGATAGTAAGCCCAGGATAAAGCAGATAGGATGTGGCCAAAGTGGTATTTGCACATGGACGGTCTTGACCAGGAGACTCCACTGCATAGTTCAAGTATGAAATGTTATTGGGGCAAATGGGAAGGGAAGAGATATAAGTTTTCCAATAGTTCATGTCAGGGATTTGTTATTTCACCATTATACTAGTCCTATATTGCATCGCGAATGATTTTTTAAATATATTTTATTGATGATGCTATTACAACTGTCCCAATTTTCCCCCTCTTCCGCCCTTTGCCCAGTGCCTCCATTCTCTCCAGCAAGCCCCTCCCTTACTCACATCCATGGGTCATGCATATTCATTCTTTGGCTGCTTCATTTCTCATACCGTTTTTAACCTCCCCCTGTCTATTCTGTACCTACCAATTTGCACTTCATAATCCCTGCACCTTTTCTCCCATTCTCCCCCTTCTTCCTCCCAGCTGATAAACCTCCAAATGATCTCCATATCAGTGATTCTGTTCCTGTTCTGCTTGTTTGCTTAGTTTGTTTTTAGATTCAGTTGTTGATAGTTGTTAATTTGTTGGTAGTTAGTGTTCATAGTTTTTATCTTTATTTTCTTATATAGTTTTCTTTAACATTTCATGTAATAATGGCTTGGTGATGACGAACTCCTTTAGTTTTACCTCGTCTGGAAAGCACCTTATCTGCCCTTCAATTCTAAGTGATGGCTTTGCTGGATAGAGTCATCTAAGTTATAGCTCCTTGCATTTCATCACTTTGAATACTTTTTGCCAGTCCCTTCTAGCCTGTAAAGTATCTTTTGAGAAATCAGCTGAGAATCCCTTTTATATTATTTCTGGAAGTGGTTACACAATAGAATACTCTGCCAGATGATACCATATTTGTCTGTTCAGTCACAAATATTGATTTAATTCTAAGCAGACGTTGGCACAAATAGGGTTCCGTTAACTCCTGGGGTGGGTGTGGTGAGGACCCCAGTGGATGGAGGGACAGCCAGGGAAGGGTCTTAGGTAATACTTGCCTCCCTCCCACCTAAATCAGACAGTACGCGCCTGCTGTTTCATTATGGGCTTTCAGGTTTTCCCAGAATTTCCTTAGAAACTGTTAGAAATAATTCATTTTAATTCTCCACGGTCAATTTCCAGTTTTAAAATATAAATGGTGAAAGCGGTTTTTAGGTGGTATTTAATTATTCATGGGGTGAACTTGAACAAATATCCTTAAGAATCCCCCATGTCTCTCATTTATCCAAAGAACACATTGTCATTCTAGTCAAGTTTATAACTTTATCAACATTTCTGATTGGTCAGAACCACCCTCTTTGCTTATATTTTAGCTATCATGTTATGCCTCAATAAATGCTTAACTGAAAATCAAATTTGTGTCTAGGAAATGATGTTTTAAGCATCTAGTTGCATCATGATGCCCATGCTAGTATGTCAACTAACAAACTGACGGAAAGGTCATTCCTGTAGCCTGATGTGCAAGCAATAGTTTATACTTGATTTTATTAGACAAAAAAGTAGCTCTGTGTCTCACAATCTACAGTGATGCTAACATGGTTTTTAATTAACCACGAGGTCACATCAGTATTTTAATGGGTAGACAATGTGAAGTGTAAAACAGACTATGGGTCAAGGGTCTATGAAAATATCTAAGTCAGAGACTCAACTAAGAAGCACTCGTCATTAGATATTTATTAAATCTTGAATATGGGGCTAATTAACAATAGGCAAGTTGTTTGTACATAGTTACAGGGACTTTTGTATTTCTCTGTTGTCTGCTCATGATTTTTTTTAGTTTTCAAATGGCAAACAGAGGTGAATCTGAAATATTTTTTTTGCTGAAAAATCCCAATGATCTGAGCCTCAAGTGAATCATAGTCTTTTTGTCAGTGGACGGCGTTGCCCCGGTGTTGCTGCTGCTGACTGGTCGGGGTGGTGGTTCTTAAAGACTGAGGTGGCCGTGGCGATTTCAAAACGAATAACACAACAGTGAAGTGTGCTGCATTAATTGGCGCTTTCTTTTATGAATGATATCTCTGTAACATGAGATGCTCTTTGATAGCATTTTATCCACAGCAAAATTTCTTCCAAAATTGGGATCAATCCTCTCACACCCTGCTTTATCAACTAAGTTTATGTATAATTCTAAATCAGAGGTGTCAAACTCATTTTTACTGGGGCCCACATCAGCCTCCTGGTTGCCTTCAAAGGGCCGAATGTAATTTTAGGACTGTATAAATGTAACTACTTCTTAACAGTAAAGCGGGAGCTCGGTGCTGCCCCTGGGAAGAAAAAAAGTGTTTTATTCACCAGGATAAAACAAGGTAGAGGGCCAGATTCAGCCCACAGGCCTTGTGTGTGCCACCTGTGTTCTAAATCCTTTATTGTCATTTCAACAGTCTTTACAGCATCTGCACCAGGAGTAGATTCAATCTCAAGTAACTACTTTCTTTGCCCATCTGTGAGAAACAACTTCTCATCCGTTAAAGTTTTATCCTGAGATAGAAGCAACTCAGTTACGTCTTCAGGTTTCATTCCTAATTCTAGTTCTCTTGCTATTTCTACCACATCTGCAGGTACCTCCTCCACTGAAGGCTTGGACCTCTCTAAGTCATCCGTGTGGCTTGGAATCAACTTCTTCCAAACTCCTTGAATACTGATATTTTGAGCTCTTCCCACAAATCACAAAAGTTCTTAATGGTGACTAGAATGGTGAATTTTCTGCAAAGGTTTTCAATTTACTTTTCCCAGACCCATTAGAGAAATCTATAGCAACCATAGCCTTATAAACTGCATTTCTTTAAAAAATAAGACTTGAAAGTTGAAATTACTACCTGATCTATGGGCTATAGAATGCATGTTGTGTTAGCTGTTCTAAGGGCATAAAAACAACATTAATCTCATTGTACATCTCCATCCGAGCTCTTGCCTGACCAGGTGCACTGCAAATGAGAAGTAATATTTGGAAAGGAATCTTTTTTTTCTGAGCTGTAGGTCACAACAGTGGGCTTGAAGTATTCAGGAAACCATATTGTGAACAGATGTGCTGTTAGTCATGCTTTGTTCTATTTATAGAGCACAGTCAAATTAGATTTAGAATAATTCTTAGGGAATTCAGGTTTTTCAGAATGGTAAATAAGCATTGTCTTCAACTTAAAGTCATCAGCTTAATTAGCCCCTAACAAGAGAGTCATCCTGTCCTTTGAAGATATTTTTTATTTATTGATTTTCGGGAAAAAGAGAGAGAAACATCAATCTGTTGTTCCACTTATCTATGCATTCAGTGGTGGATCGTTGTATGGGCCCTGACTGGGTATTGAACCTGCAACCTCTCCTCACTAGCTGTGAACATCCTAGGTAGAATCTTCTTTTACTATAAGCTGTTTTTACTCCAGTGAAAATCTGTTGTTCAGTGTACCCACTTTCATTAATTATCTTAGCTGGACCTTTTGGATAACTTGCTGCAACTTCTACATTAGCATTTGTTGCTTCACTTTGCACTGTTATATTATGGAGCCGGCTTTCCTTAAACCTCATGAACCAACTTCTGCTTGCTTCAAACTTTCCTTCTGCAGCTTCCTTACCTCTGTCAGTCTTCACAGAATTGAGGAGAGTTAGAGCTTTCTTCTGGATCAGGCTTTGCCTAAAGGAAATGTGTAGCTGGTTTGATTTTCTATCCAGACCATTAAAACGTCCTCCATATCGGCATTAAGGTTGTTTCAGTTTCTTATAAGATGTATATGTATTAGTGTAGCACTTTTAATTTCCTTTAAGAATTTTTTCTTTGCATTTAAAAATTGGCCATTTGGCACAGGAGACCTAGCTTTCTGCCTTTCTCAGCTTTTCACTTGCTTTCCTCACTAAGCTTAATCATTTCTAGCTTTTGGTTTACAGTGAGAGATGTGCAACATTTCCTTTCACTTGAACACTTAGAGGGCATTGTAGGGCTATTAATTGGCCTAATTTCAATAATTGTGTCACAGACAACAGGGAGGCCGGAGGACAGGAAGATAAATCAGGAAGCAGCCAGGGAGTGGAGTGGCCAGAATATACACAACCACCATCCATTAAGTTCACCATCTTATTTGGGCATGGTTCATGCTTCCCCCAAACAAGTAAATCAATCAAAATAAGTAGTTCTATCTAAGATCACTGTTACAGATCATTATAACAAATATAAGAACATTGAAAAACTTTGAAATATTGCCAGATTTACTAAACTAAGTGACACAGATACTAAGTGAGCAAATGCTATTGGAAAGGTGGCACCAATAGACTTGCTCAACACAGGGTAGCCACAGACTTTCAATTTGCAAAAAATAAAAGCATACCTTGTCTGATTGTAAAAAATAAATAAAAATTTCTCTTTCTCTCCCTTCAGTTTCTCCCTCTCTTTATTGTTCATATTTTCAAAAGAGTGTGAGAAAGTTAGAAAGAAGGAGAGGGAGTTCATTTTTTTCTTAACTGTAAACAAGGTCTTAAATTTTAAAGAAGTGTAAATTGATTGCAGACCAATACTCAATTTTTTAATGTATTAATATACATTTTACATCATTTATATCCTGCAGCGTATGAAATCAAAGCCTATGGGTGGGCTCTGATCCATGAATTAATGAATTATTGGCAGTAGGCTCAGTGGTGGGTCATTTGAAGCTCTTAAAGTCTATTTTGTAAAAGCCTGAACATTTTTTTTAATGTGCAGCTCAACAGTGGTTTGTTATGTCAAAGAAGTTTGGAGTCAAAATTTATACTATTTTAAGGACATGCATTTTTATTTATGCCTGTTCCCACCAATGCAGGCTTTCTAATTTGATTTGGAATAGCAAACTTTTAGGATTTGGATGTAACTTTTTAAAAATAATTATGTTGCATTTTTAAGTATATAATTTTTATTCTATTTTCCCATTACCATTTAGTCCCCTTATGTCCCCCCACAGCCATGAACACCCTGTTGTCCATGTCCATCAGTCCTTCTGTTTTGCTGAGTCCCTGCACCCCCGACCTTCCCCCTTCCCCACTAGCTGTCATCTGTTCTCCATCTATGAGTCTGTCAATAAGATCTTGCTTTTTTTTTAACTAGCAAAGCTATCATTTATTTATTTAAAATTTTTTTTTATTGTTCAATTGCAGTTGCTCTCATTCCCTCCCCCATTACTCTCCCCTGCCCCGCCTATCCCCAAGATGTAACTTTTTAAGCAATACAGTCACCAATGTCTTCAGTATGTGGAGTAAGGAATGATCCAAAGTGGTGATCGGGTCTTAGGGGGCAAATGGTTATAGAAGTGAACTTCTGCTTTTCATTTTAACAACTGCAGAAGTAACCCTTCCATCCTGTATTGCCCACTTTCACCTTGCTACCCTTCGCTTACCAGACTTCTGGCTCTAGGGCTGTGGGCTCTACCACACATACATAAACAAATCTCTGATAATTAACGAAACATGATGTTTAAAAGGTCTCAGCAATGAATACCAAAGCTACCTATAAGTAAGTATATCATAAAGATTTCTTTTTGTAGTAAAGTTTATTAATATCTTAATGCTGCTGTGCTATAGATTATACCTGAAAGTCATTTTGTAAGCAGAGATAGATAGAGGAACAATATGTCAGAAGTTAAAAGCACATTATTCAGTATTAGGCAGACTTGTCTCTGAGCCCTGTCTGGGCTATGTATTAGCCATTCGGACTTGGGAAAGTAGCTTTTAACTGCTTAACTACGGTATCTTAGTCAATAAAACATAATAAGGAAGGGCCCAACTGCTACATTCGTTGTGATAATTAAATTCCATAATGTAGGTACAGTGCTGGCTCATATTAAACATTCAATAAATGTCATCCTTCTTATATAGATTGGTACCAGGTACTTTTTCTCCAAATCACTGATCCCCTGTCTTTAAAATAATTAAAGGGATCTACATAGATATTAACAAAAATTTTAAAAAATGAGCTCTTGCTAGGGAACATCCTGAATAGGTGAACATCATTTGTTATTTTTATTTAGTTAATATTTTTATTAATTGTTTGCAAATGTACTTGCTTAAGATAGTTGAAAAAGAACTTAAATTGATGGGGCCCACTATGATAACATTTTGTTCTGTTTTATAGCATTTTGGGGTAGTAACCCTCTTCTAAAAGAAGACTTATATGCAGTCTGGCTCAATATTATAATAAATTCTAAATTAATTGATTCCAAATAGAGATTTTTATCTTATTTTATTTCTTGGGCTATTATTGCCACCATCCATTTGGAATGTCAGTTCTGCTTAGTAGCTCTGCTTTTTGATAGCAAAAAATGCTTTCCAAAGGTGAGACTTAGAAATCCTTTTTATTCCATTTCCATTTTCCAGGACAACCCAAGCTTTTACTAGGCTAGAAAAAAGCGTAAAAGATTCTCACTCACCCACCGCATCCTTTGTAATATAAACCAGATTAATCCCAAAGAAAAGAGCACCTTTCTCCAATAACCATGAAGCTTCTGGAGTGATAACCATCTAGTTGCTGAACACCCACATGCCTCCCGATATCGACTCCATAGTCAGGCTTGATGACATGCTTTTTAGCCAGGTCAGAAGTGAGCTTGGCAAGGGGTCAGGATGGACCTCTTCAGTGTGGCAGTTAAGAAAGAGCCCCAAATGCATAGGAGACCTGTTCTTCTGTGGAGTCAAGAAACCCATTGCTGTAAAGGGTCTTCCTATGTGTTTTTTTCTTCTCAGTGCTACTCAACAAAACTTTGTGTTCACTATTAAAGTAGTAATTAAAAAGTCCTAGGGGGAAAAACTGTGTAGCAGGCTCCAGTTCAGGAGGACGTGTCAAGGGCAGGGATCTGAGGAGACAGAGGGAAGAAGGCGCACGGTACGCGTTTTCAGCTCTGCAGGACCAATGCCTCTGCTGTGACGATTCACATCGTCAGTGTATCACAAAGGCTGCAATAGGTGATTATTAAAAAAAATTTCGAATACAAGTGTATTTACAAAATTAGGGAATTGGCTGAATCTGGCCTACAGTCCTAGTTTTACTGACTTCTTACTTAGAAAAGGTTAAAGGACATTACTTCTATTTGGTAAAGAGCTTTGAAGGGCAAATGAGGGAATTTAGATCAGCCGTGGCCACATCAACACTTGACAGTGTACCAAACATTAACCTACAGGTATTTGAAATTACCAGTAAGAGTGTCATAGACAAGTTCTATCAAAGAATCAAAAGATAGTCATAAGCTTACATTTTGGAACATTTCTATGATGAGAGGCCAGGAACAATAAATGGAATGAAAAAATAGATGTTGGCCAGATTAGAGGAATATGCTGATGAAAAAACCTTAATCAGCCCTGGCTGGTGTAGCTCAGTGGATTGAGCGCGGGCTGGGAACCAAAGGGTCCTGGTTCGATTCCCAGTCAGGGCACATGCCTGGGTTGCAGGCCAGGTCCCCAGTGGGGGCCATGTGAGGAGCAACCATACATTGCTGTTTCTCTCCCTCTCTTTCTCCCTCCCTTCCCCTCTCTCTAAAAATAAATAAAAAAATAAAATCTTAAAAAAAAATTTCTTATAAAAAAAAAAAAAACCTTAATCATAGATACCTTTGCCAAGTAATTCTTCTCTACATTTTAATTCTCAACATTCACGTATCCAAATCATGGACCCTGTGCACTAACTTTACCTACAGCTTGCTCTTTATTATTTTTTCACTGTATAGGAGTGCTCTTTCACCTCTACCTGTAGGCTCGGCCCTTTCTAAATATGTATCTGTGGAAGTAAAAAGCAATTTTATAATTGCCTTATAAGTTCCAACACACAGCCCTTGCTCCTTGCCAACAGAGTCCCAGATTCCTTCAGGGTAGCAATGTACCTGGCTAAGAATCTCATGTTCTTGCTGCCTTGCGCCTAGGGTGGCCATAGGAACTTGTCTGGGCAATGACACAAAACCTAAAGAGTCTGAGTAGGGCCTCTGAAAAAGCTTTGTAAAGATACCATTTTATTCTCTGCTCACTCACCTTTTCCTGGCCTTCCTCTTTGGAACAAGGGTCCCGCACCCAGAGAAGCAGCGGCCATCTTGCAGCGATAAGAATGAAAAACACCTGCTAAGAATGACCGAACGGGAAACTAAAATGAATCTAGGTCTGGATGACTCACTGGAGCAGCAGCATCTGCCTTGGGTGGCCTAACTGTAGACCTACTCTGTGAGAAAAGGAAAACTCTATTTAAGCCAGGGATCACCGGAATTGGTACCTTTTTTTGCTACACTCCAAACTAATAAAGAGTAAGAAAATCCATGGTTGTGGTAAACATGAGAAGATAACTATTGGTTTTCTATGACTGGTTTGGCCACAGACTCAGCTGCTTCCGAAAATGTGAACATTATTGTACAGTTCTTTAGGTCAGAAGCCTGGCACAGGTCTCACTGGGTTAAAATCCTGGGCTCAGTAGTGCTTCTTTCATGGGGTCGGTGTTTCTTTCAGGAAGCTCTAGAGGGGAACCGCTGCCCTCCCTTTCCCAGCCTCTAGAGGCTGCGCACATTCCTGGTCCCATGCCTTTTTTCTCCTTCTTCAAAACCATTCTTTGGTAGTTAGGTTGTCTTCTTACTCCAGCTTTTAAGGACTCACATGATGAGATGGGGCCTGGATAATCCTAGATAATCACCCCATATCTGGGTCCTTAACTTAATCACCTGTGAAGAGTCCCTTTTACTCATAGGTTCTGGTGATTAAGATGTTGAAATCATTGGGTACTTATTATTCTATCTACCACAACAATATAAAGGCAATATACAAACTTTGAATTACATGACTCTGTTTCCTGGTATAATTCAAGTTTCTTGTATAGAGTTATTTAAATAATAGAAGTTATAATAATAAATTACTATCTTATAAGACATGAGTATTGTACCATTTTGTAAGAATTTTATACTATAGTAATACTATTATGTCAGCAAAAATCCAGGGTGGATAATGAGCCTGAACCTACCTAACATTGGGAAAGCTAAAAATTGTATTAGGCAGAAATAATGAAACATTTCTATTATTCACACATGGGTTGTTGCAATTTTTCAGCAAGACAGACTATAGAGGTAGAAACATTTTTAGAACAAATGGCTACTTCTCAGAAAAAAAAAGTAGTTTTAGAAATCACAAAGTGAAAATTTATATAAAAACTTATGTGATAACAAATATTTTAAAATTGTGTACAATTTATAATGTGAGATTTCATATAATACCATTCCACTTAATCCTACATAGTTCTTAGTAGTAAGACACATTAAAAGGCATTTTGATTACACTCTTCTATTTCAGCTTTTATATCTGGTATATGACCTAACCATTTGACCCTTTTCCAAAAGGCCTTCTGGTTTCCATGTCCTGCCCATTTTTATTGTCAACAGTCATGCCTAGGTATGGCGTAATTTAGGGTTTAGATTATTTAGCATATCTGATCTTAAATTTTCACTCCTAAAATTTATTCTATATGTTGCTGCCAGAAAAATCCTAGAAATAAAAAAACCCAATATTCTAAATTTGTAATGGGTATGCTCACTTAAGGGAAGCTTGAGAAGTAGCCATGCGCCCTGTGGTCTAACGCTTCCACCGGTAGGTCACACCATGTTTTGCAAGGCTCTCCGTACCATGTAACACTGGTAAACCTTTTCTCTGTACTATGTAACGCTGGTAAACTTTTTTCTCCATACTATATAACACTGGTAAACTTTTTGATTATTTGAAAAATATCCTTTCCTATTTTTATTTAACTTCCCATATTTTACCTTTTTAAGCCACATGCACTAAATGAACTCTTCTTCAGCATAATACATTTTCAAATATTTGGGGCCATTGTCATGTCTTTTCTAAATAGTAGATGGTCTCAGTTAAGCACTCCCTGTTTCTCCAACTCTTCCTCATTGCAGTTGTAAACTCAAGGCTTTTCTACTCTCTTTTGGACACATCACATTTCATAAATATTACACTGCAAAAAAAGTATTGCTTGAGTTAAATTGTATATTTCTAAGACCAGGACACTGCAGTACATGGCAAATGATGAATTTGGCCCCAGTTTTTATATGACCTATGACTACTGTGAGTTTTGTGACTTCCATGTTGTCTTTTTCCATGACTTTTTATAAGATCTACTTTCCAAATATGATCTCTCCCATTCTAATATTTTACAATTTATATTTTAAATAAATATTTCTTATTACATATGTAATACCTGTACATTGTAAAAAAAAAGAGTGGTGAAAAGAAAAAAGAAAAACCATAATTTTGACATTCAAAAAATTATTAACCATTGAACCTAAATGAGAATATCAAATTTTCTATTTAATAGGAGATTAAATAATTTGGATCAATCTTCCCACCAAGGATAACTAGAATAATTAGATAGATAGTTGATAGATAGATAGGTAATATATGATAGAAAGATTGAGGTATAGAAAAATATAAAGATCTATAAATATCCTTGAAGAGTCATAAGATAAAGACTATTTTACTGTTACCATATCCAGTGGAAGACAGGAATCCAGAAAGATAAACCAACACTTGGGGCAGCTTTTCTGCTGGTATATCTGACATGCCGAGACTGTGAGGAGCTCTTCTGATAACATCTGGGCCACGAAAAATATCTTTGGATTCCAGGGCTCAAAACACATGGAGGTCTTTGCAACTCTGACAGGATGGGCTCGGGCCTTTCCGCACTGCAACGCGGGAAAGGAGTAAACTGGGACTAGAACTACATTTGTTTTCACAGGTACATAATTTTTTTTTTTTAAGATTTAAATGTTCTCAATTCCTGGGAAGTGATTGAAGTAATCTCAGATTACTCATGTCCCTAGACAATAAGCAGAAGTAAACGTAAGTCCTGTATAAGGGATTCTAACATTTTGTATTCTCAAATTATTTCTACAGTAAATTTCCAAATATAATGTCAGTAACAAAGTCAAAATGATCAAGTCAACAAGAGATAAGAGTGAAAACTAAAAGAAGTAACATAAAATAAGCAGAACAAGAGGTACACTAAATGTTAAAATTGTAACACATATTTTAAAATAAGAATGATAATTTTGAAAGGGAATGGTAAGAAAATGCAGGGAGTTAGATCTGCAAGGACATGGAACTTCTGGAACAGAAAAAATACTAGATGTAAAATTAAGAATCCAAAGAATACATTTAAGAAGCTATCTTTCTCATAATTATAAAATAAAAAATCCTAATAAAATAAAATCCAACACTATATAAAAGAATAATACACCATGACAATGTTTGCTTTATTCCAAAAATGCAAGTTTGAATTAGCATTTGAAAAATGACTTCCTTACATAATTCACTTCCTTCGTAAAATAAAGATTAAAAACTATATGGTTCTTTCAATGAAAGCAAAAAAGCAATGGATAAATTTTAACACCAGTTTATTCTGAAACTCCAGGAAAGTGGAATATAAGAAAGTTTCCTTAGTCAGACAAAAACTTCTGCAAAAAGAGTGCACTAATGATACATTGAACAATATCTCCAGGTCCAGGAACAAAATAAGAATGTCAACTATCTTGATTTATTTTAGATATTGTGCCAGAGGTTTTGGGCAGTACCGAAAGCCATTAAAAGGGTGCTTGATTCTAGCTAAAATGAAGTAGCCCCATTCTTCCTAGGCTCTGCCTCTTAACAACCAAAAACTCTGGACTTAACACACAAGCATAGAAAGTCACAGAAAGGTGAAAAGAAGGCAAACTGTTGTAAAAACTTAAGACTTGAAGGACAGGGCAGTGAGTTCCCAGTTTTCCTTTTAGTTCTCATAGATTCCAGTAAGGTGCTGCAGAAGCTTCCAACTCAAAACCCCCAACAGTCACAAAAAGAGCTCTAAGGAAGCCTGTTCTGCCTAGCCCAAAATCCTCAAATGTGGTCTAAGAGCAAAAGATGGAGCTAGGCTTCATGTGATAGGAAAATCGAGAAAAAAAAACAGGACAATATTTTCATGACTTTGGTGTAGGCAAAATATTTCTTAAATAGTAGCCAAAACAACCAATTATTGAAAAAATGTATTACCCTTTGTCTTCATAAAAATTAAAGTGTTTTTTAATCGATCAAAAGACATCCTTAATTGAGAAGATAGTTCACAGAATGGGAAAATATATTGTAATTCAAGTATCCAGCAAGAGACTCAAACCAGAGTATATAAAGCATTCCTACAAATGAATTTTTAAAAAACCAAATAAAAATAGGCAAATGTATTTAATAGGAACTTCGTAAAGGAAAACCAAATGCCCAGTAAGAATAAGAAAATATTATCAACAAATGTACTTACAAAGAGAATGCAAATTAAAACCATCAGTTGGTACCGGTACATTATTTCCCTAAAGACTCAGATTCCTAAAGAATGACAGTACCAATGTCAGCAAGGCTGCAGCAGAAGTAGAACTCTCAAAAATCATTGCTGTAAGCACACATATTTACATCATGGAGGATAAATAAGAACTTGGTTTATTTATTCCTCTTGCGCCTTCCCAGATGAATTTTGGGTTGGCAGGGCCTATATTCCTTCACTTAAAGCCAAAGTATTGATGGATAACCTCAGGAATGGTAGTGGTTTTTCACCTTACTAGCCATGGGGTGTTTCACCTTTCATTTGAAAACATTCTCTTCATTAAGTCTTGGCAATCATTAGTTTGGATGTGCAGCCTATGTCCTAGCAGCACATTGACCGACACAGACCTTTATATGTTAAGTCAGAACTTTCTTCATCCCCTTACCTGTCCTCGCTACTCAAACTTCTTCAGCTCTGGAGGCTTCAGAAACGACATTAAGAAGCCAAGGAGAAAGACTCACAGAAATTCAAGGCAGAGAGAGAGAGAAGAAGCAGATCATACCTGTTCCGTCCCAACCTTGGACTTTATTCACGCACTTGTCCCAAGCTAGAGGTGGGGAGAAGTGTTGACATTAAATGAAGTTTACGGTTTTGACTATTGCCTGGGACTCTAATGATCCCATGGGACCCAAACTTTTAATTACCACATTGAGACAATATTCAGTGCCTCTAAATATCCACATGATTCTTTATTAGTCAAGGGCAGCCAGAAATGTCAGAGACGACCCCAATTTTTGGCTAGTAAAGAGCAGAGTTTAAAGGAACAGGAGAGACACATGAAGTTGCTTCATGATTGAATCCTACAAATTTATGCTTGTCCAATTTACCAGTTACATATGGAAGCGAAGCATAGGTTGGAAGGCTACACACCAGCATCTTGATGTGGCCCCTGGGAATGGTAGCCAAAGGTTGTTCAATATTATACCATATTTTTTGGACGACAAGACACACCGGACCATAAGATGCACCTAGGTTTTAGAGGAGGAAGTAGGAAAAAAAAATGGAGCAAAAAATGTGGTAAAATATTTAATAACATACATAAGTAACATAAAAGTTTACCAATGTAAATGTAAACCAAATTCAACAGCAGCATTAACGACCGTTATTACTGACTTTAAGCTTTAAGTACGGAAACCTCTCTAATCATCAGGAACCCCAAGAACTCATCGTCACTGCTGTCCACATTTATGAAGCTCAGTTCCTCAGAATCACTAGTATCACTGTCTTCACTCTGTTCATAGAGGATGTCATCTTCAGAGCCATCTAAGGCATTGCTGATGCCACATTTTTTGAAGGACCTCACAACAGTTTCATCCTTAACTGACCCCATGAGGTTTCCACCCACTCACACACTTGGGTGATAGTGGGCCTCTTCATTGGTCCAGTTGGTGTCAGATCATGATTGCCAGCAGCCAGCCATTTGTCCCACTCTTCTCTCACGGCAACTTTAAATGTCTTATTGATGGAAACGTCCAAAGGTAGCAACTGGCTGGTAAGTCCCCCAGGAATTACGGTTAGATGGGCTTTCTCTTCTTTAAATCTTTTTTGTGGCTTCAGTGATGTGTGCCCTAAACTGGTCAAGCACTAATGGAGCAGGTTTTTTCAGAAGCCCTTCAGGACGTTTGTCTATCCACTTTTTCTATCCATATCTTCATGCCATTTTCGCCCATCCACCCTTTGTTGTGAACATGAACAATAACTCCTCTTGGTATTGCCTTTTTTGGCATGTTTTTTCTCTCGAAAATCAGCATTGGTGGCAGTTTGGTGCCATCTGCACGGCAGGACAACACAACCGTGTAGTGGGTTTTATCACGCCCTGAGGTTTTCACGGTTATGGTTCTGGCACCTTTCACATCAACAGTCTTGTTTGATGGAACATCAAAGGTTAACGGGACTTCATCCATGGTCCCAATCTGGCTTATTTCAAATCCATTTTTCTTTCTTGCATCCAGTACAAATTCGTGAAAAGACACAATCTTGGATTCGTATTCTACAGGCATTTTTTGTGCAGTCCTACTGGTAGTTTTGGTGCGCGTAGCAAGGCCACATCTCTTCACAAGTCTGTGGCACCATGAGGTGATTCAGTGAAGTCCTCAGTGCCTTTCTCTGCAGCAAGACGTTGGCTTCATATATGATCATTTTCGTAGATACCGAAAAGCCATGGTTCCTGTGACATATGATCCACACTTTCATATCCACTTCTAACTGTGGCCATTTGGCAGCATGCCCTGAAAACACTGTTTCATTTTGTCCGTCTTTGCAGTTGATCCTCCTGTTTCCTCCATTCCTGTATCCTTTTTTCGGTTGGAGGTGGCCCAGAGTGTCTCTCCGCTGCTCTGTTCCCATGTTCTTTGGCGTATTTCACTCCCTTCAGTTTAAAAGGGATTTTATATGAAATCCTTTTCTGCTTTGACATCATTCCACAGTCATGGTAGATTCAGCAGGAGACTACGGTACGCTATCGTGTCTTTCCACAACAAAATACAGGAACGACAGAACTATCAGCCCGGTGTCCTTCATAGTTATGGGGGCCCTGCAGCTGAGAATGTCAGTGGATGACGCACTGCTATGGGGGACCTGCTGCTGACACTGTTACGGGGGGATCTGCTGCTGACACTGTTAGGGGGGACCTGATTCTGACACTGTTATGGGGAGATCTGCTGCTGACGCTGTTATGGGGGGATATGCTGCTGACACTATTATGGGGTGATCTGCTGCTGGAGGCCCACATGTTGTGCAACATTCTTGTATGGGGACGGCAGTTTTGTACAACCTGTGTGGCCCTGCAGCTGTTGCCAAATTACAGCTCCCATCATCCCAACCTGTCCAAGCATGATGGGAGTTGTAGTTTTGCAACAGCTGCAGGGCCACATTGACAGGTGACCCTGCAGTAGAATTTGCCTATGTTAATGTTAATGGTGGACACACCAGTCACATGATGGAGGCACGTACCAGTGCTGCAGTCTTTCTTCTCCTAACGTGCCTGCGCCACCTGTACCCTCCTCCCTAGCACTGTAGTATGCCGCAGCAGGGACTCTGCTCCTGTCTCTCTCGCTTAGCACCGCTGGGACACCCCCTCTCCCAGCCCAGGGCCTGCAGGAACACCCCACTCCTGCCACCGTGGGCTTCCTGCAGAGGTGACCCTGCTCCTGCCTCCTGCAACCCCACTCCACTGCCCCATCTCCCATAGCACTAGGTAAGCTACATTTGGACTATAAGATGCACCCCCATTTCCCACCCAAATTTGGGGGAAAAGGTGCGTCTTATAGTCTGAAAAATATGGTAGTTTAAATTTTTTATGAAAAAGCTATCTAAAGTGGTAATGTTAACCTTAAAAAATTGTGGATATGTGGGTATATGTTTATTTTTTTAATATTTTTTATTGATTATGATATTACAGTGGTCCTATTTTCCCCCTTGATTCCCCTATGCCCAACACACCCCCATTCCCTGCCTTTTAGTTTTTGTCCATAGGTCATACACATAAGTTCTTTGGCTTCTACATTTCCTACACTGTTCTTTTTTTTTATTTTTTATTTTTTTATTTTTTATATTTTTTATTACTTTATTGTTGTTCAATTACAGATATTTGCATCCTCTCCCCTCCCCTCCCTTTCCCCCAACCCCACCTCCCCAGCCTCCCCCTTCCCCCTTAGTTCCTTCCATGTGTCCTCTACAGTGATTCCTGAAAACGCTTCTCCCCATTGTCCCCTCCCCCCTCTCCCCTGTCTATTGTTAGACTGTTCTTAATTTCAATGTCTCTGTTTATGTTTTGCTTGCTTTCTGTTTTTGTTGATTATGATCCACTGTGGAAAACAGTATGGAACTTCCTCAGAAAAATGAAAATGGAACTGCCGTTCGACCCAGCAATTCCACTAGTGGGATTATACCCTAAGAATCCTGAAAAACCAATTCAAAAAAACCTTTGCACTCCTATGTTCATGGCACCACAATTCACAATAGCCAAGTGCTGGAAACATCCTATACTGTTCTTAACCTCCCCCTGTCTGTTTTCTACGTACTGCTTATGCTACTTATTCTCTATACTTTTTCCTCCTCTCTCCCCTTCCACTCCCCTGTTGATATCCCTCCATACCTTATATAAATCCATACCTTATATAAAACATTTCATATAATAAAGGCTGGATGATGATGAACTCCTTGAACTTGACCTTATCTGAGAAGCACTTTATCTACCCTTCCATTCTAAATAAAAGTTTAGCTGGATAGAGTATTCTTAGATGTAGGTCCTTGCCTTTCATGACTTGGAATACTTCTCTCCAGCCCCTTCTTGCCTGCAAGGTTTCTTTTGAGAAATCACCTGACAGTCTTATGGGAATTCCTTTGTAGGTAACTATCTCCTTTTCTCTTGCTGCTTCTAAGATTCTCTCCTTATTTTTAATCTTAGGTAATGTAATTATGATGTGTCTTAGTGTGTTCCTCTTTGGGTCCAACTTTTTGGGGACTCTCTGAGCTTCCTGGACTTCCTGGAAGTCTATGTCCTTTGCCAGATTGGGGACATTCTCTTTCATTATTTGTTCAAATAAGTTTTCAATCCCTTGGTCTTCCTCTTCTCCTTCCAGCACCCCTATGACTCAGATGTTAGGATGTTTAAAGATGTCCTGGAGGTTCCTAAGCCTCTCCTCATTTTTTTGAATTCTTGTTTCTTCATTCTTTTCTGGTTGGATGTTTTTTTCTTTCTTCTGGTCCACTCCATTGATTTGAGTCCTAGTTTCCTTCTCTTCTCTATTGGTTCCCTGCACATTTCCCCTCATTTTCTTTAGTGTATCCTTCATTCGTTCATCTAATTGTGACCAACTGTCTTCCAATTCTGTGAGAATCCTGATTACCAGTGTTTTGAACTGTGCATCTGATAGGTTGGCTATCTCTTCATCACTTAGTTGTATTTGTTTTTTAGCTTTGATCTGTTCTTTCATTTGGGCCATTTTTATTCTTGGAGTGCCTGTTACTTTAAGGGGCGGAACCTTAGGTGTTTACCAGGGTGGGGTAACCCACCTTGCAGTGTTGTGATGCTGCCTGTGGGGGTAGGAACTGAGAGAACAATAGCGCTTGCTCCGCTCTTCGTACTTCCCCCCTACCCACAGGCAAGTTGGGCCCTTCTGTGCTGGCTTTGGGGTGGGTGGGCGGGCTTGAGTAGTTCCCAGTCCCTGTGGGTCTCTCCAGTGAACTCTCCTGTGAGGCTGGGAGTTCCTCCCGCTGCTGCCTCAACCTCCACAGGCGTTTTCAGTTGGTGGTTTGAGGCTTTATTTACTTGCAATGGTGGGTTGAGCGTTTCACTGAGTGTGCCAGCTGCGTTTTGGCCAGGTGCACCTGCCGTGGGCCTCTCTGGGAAGCTGCAGCATTGCCCCAGTGGCTACACAAACTGCTGTCTCACCGTGCACTCTCCGCCGGGCTTCTCCCCGCTTACTGGTCTGGATGAACATGCCTTCTTTAACTCCTTGGTTGTCAGACTTCCACTCAGTTCGATTTTCCATCAGATCTGGTTGTTTTTGTTTGTTAAATTGTTGTTTTTCCTTTTTTGGTTGTGCGAGGAGGCACAGTGTGTCTATGTGCTCCTCCATCTTGGCTGGAAGTCTGAATGTTTATTCTTGACACTTTTTCATTTCTTTTAAAATTGGGCCCATTACTGTTAAATCAGTTTACTCTTACTTTTCATAAATTCTACTTTTATTTAATCCAAAATGACATGTTGATTTATACTGGTAGCCTTAACAAAGTGGCACTACTATTGGCCATTTTCTTAGTTTACAATCTGCTTTGAAACTTCAAGGGTCCTCACAAAGGCAAGAATTGAAAACTCTATTGCAATGATATCAATGTTAATGGAAACCAAATGACATTGTCAGCTACAGCTAATTTTGCAGTTTTAATTAGGGGCAGTCAGACATGGGCCTGTAACTCAAGAACTTAATGGGAATCTCTGAAACAGAACTATTGAACTGACAAGTATGTCTGTAAGCATTAGATGTAACACACCCCAAAGGTTCTTTCAGGAAAATGAATTCCTAAATTTAGAAATTGATGCCTGTCTGTTTTATGGCTCTCATTTAAACAGAGTTTCTTTTCTTACTCCACAAACTACTCCAAACCATTGATCAATACTCATTTTTCTAGTTTTATTGAAAGATATATGGAAGTATTTTTTGCCTTTGACAAGATAGATTCCATGTTCTGAGAATAATCAATATGCATTGTACTTTGATGTAATCTAAATTAAACTGGCCATCAGTTGGCCAATTGCAGCTTGATGTCAAAACTTAAACTGAAACCAATACCTTACCTCTCCTCCCCACAAAAAATACCTCTAGTAAGGTAGTGTATTTCCCAAAGCCCATGATGAGACAATAAGAGTAATAATGTTGTATAACAAAGGGCAACATTTTCTAAAAATCTTTACCAGTTCTATTCTAAAACTGTCTTCTCCAACTGTCTTCTATCTCTAACAAAGCTTCAATCTATCATTGCGCTTCATCTCTACCTGCTCCTCTTCTTACTTCTCTATGTTGTCCATTCAGTCATAAGATCCTGCAGATCATTCCAGGAAAACACTTTCATTTTTAATTGCTCATTATCGGCAAAAGTCTATTTATAGAAGAGTATAAGGAATGTCATTCAGATCATCCCACTATTGAAAGGAGTGCTCTCTTGTCTTTGAAGCCAAAACCTGCATTAGTAACCCTAAGTTCTCCTCAGATTCTAACAGAGAAAATCTAAGGAAGATGGAGAAATTCAGCTTCTAAGAAGCCTTGAAACTGAGAACAAGCATCACAAACACCCTCTGACAGCCCCCAATAGCAGCTGACCTGCCCTCTATGAGTCTGTCTCTATGCTGCTTGTTAGTTCAGTTTGCTCATCAGATTCCACATATGAATGAGATCACATGGTATTTATCTCTCTCTGACTGGCTTATTTCACTTAGCACAATGTTCTCCAGGTCCATCCATACTGCCACAATGGGTAAAATTGTCTTCCTTTTCACAGTGAAGTAGTATGCCATTGTGTAAATGTCTCATAGTTGTTTTATCCACTCATCTACTGATGGACCCAAAATAATCTTTTTATATCAGTGCAAGATTTCTCTTGTTTTTGATGTCTTCACAGTGAAAAATAAAAATGGTGATGTCAGCTACCACCATCAGCGTTTACTTTCACTTCTGCTAAGGCTAGCAATAAAAATAAAAATGTAATAAATATAAAAATTAAAAAGAATAAAGAACACAGAGAGAAACAGGTTCTAATCTGAAAAACAGCAATGCAATGTATATAAGTTTCTCCAAGAAGAGGGTCCTTAGGTGATCCTTTGCAAACCTTCAAAGACAAAGATTCTGGACAAGAGAGACCTCACTCAGTTAACCAAATTATGACCAAGGATCAACATTGTTTGTATGTCATGTACAAACATTATCAACTTATTAAACAATCCACAAAGTTTCACAAATGCAATTGCAACTTTTTTAATGTGGAAGCAGCACAATCACTTTTTACTTTTCTTAAACATTTTTAATAATTCCCTATCAGTATCACTATCTTCTTCAGAGATGCTTCATGAATTTTTGGCACAAAATGGAGCATAGAAGTTGCAGAGGAATCATTAATCTAATCATCAAGCTAATAGTAAGCAGTGTTGATTTTCTCCACATTTATTGACATATCACATTCTATAAAAATTACCAAGAAATTCCAGACACTGTCTCAAGTAAAATCTGACAAAATCTGTGTCATGTCACAATGAAAGGGTGTATATATGGAAGCCATCCCCAAGATACCCTTGTTGGTAATTAATGGTGGCTGTCATATAGTGAAAACACTATAAAATTATTATTATTCAAAATTCATGTAGCAGTCCCTAAATAATAGTTTTATTATTGCATATTGTAGACATTTGAAAAGGTCAGATGATATAAGTTGAATTATTCATTTTGTTTGGGGATTATTTGTACTTTGCTTTCAAGATGCATTTAATATTTAACACAGCTTTTCTAATCTCATAATCTCAAACATGTTTATAATTATCATCAGAAAAACACTGTATACCTACATATACATGAAATACAACACATTAAAACATAGAAGAAGATCCTTATGTTTAGAGAAGAACATCAGCAGAAATAGTAATGCTCAGATATCCCCTCCCTTCTTTTCTGGAATTCAGAACATTTATTTCTGTGCATTAATATTTTTGCTATGGTGTTGTGCATAATTTTTATTTGATTTTTAGAATCTCAAGACTTAGCCATAATGAATTATTTCTATGTGTTTGGCTTCTTTCAATATTTAAGAGATTCATTCATGTTGTTACATGTATTGATGTTTAGCTCCTTTTTATTACTGAATAGTTCTTGTCATATAAATATTCCATGATTGAATTGTACATTCTTCAGTTATTGGAAACTTGATTGTTTATAGTTCTTGGTTTTTATGAATAACACATATGAAATTCTTGTAGAGCTTTTTCTTTTGGATAGATAATTTCATTTCTCTTGGATATATAATGGAGAGTAGATTTCCTGGATCTTAGAGAATCTTCTAGCATGATAGAAATGTTCTATATATTAATTTGGGTTTTAAAGGATTGTGTACATTTATCAACATTAATCCAATAGTACATTTAAGATCTACAAATTTTAGTGTATACAGTCATATCTTTTAAAAATATTTGGAATGTATATCTCATTGTTGTACCCATTAGTAGCTTTTTTATAATATGAAAATTTAAGTACAACAAATTGTCGATCTCATTTATAGAATAATGTACGTTATTTGAAGAGTTCTTATGTACATTGTTATAATCTTGAATTTCAGCAGCAATTGTATTGTCTAACTAGAGGAAATATTATCACTCATTCATAGACAAGGAAAAGTGAGGGACCCAGATGCTAAATGGCCTGACCAGTCATAGAGCATGTTAGGAGAGCTCAGGGTCCTTGGTCCAGCAGAGCCAACAACAATCAATATTTCATAAGGCTGTTTTTATGGAAATCCTCTGCATAATGCTTAGGACATTTGCCAAATGAATAGGTTTCAAAATAGAGTTTCCTATTATAACCTAATGTACTGCTACTTCAAACTAGATGCAATGGTGGGAGACATTGCCCTTTAAAGATTAACTAGATGTACTTAGAGTTAACAACTGCATTGACTCGCTCTTATTTATTCATTGGGGTTGTGCTGGAATAGAAGAGGATTTGTATTTGTACATCCACTACTGGTTCCATCTCATGAAACTTTTAGAAGGCTGAGGTAGAACTGGTAGAAATTACTGTGTTTACTAAGCCAAAAAGAAAAACGGCCTTCCGGTAATAAAGCTGTGCTAAAAGCACATGCTCATCTTTAATACAAACAGAACTTCTTGATATAATATCCTTATAAACCGGTAACATAACTGGATGGCTATCATTTCTTTAAATTAAATTTATTGGGATGGCATTGATTACTAACATTATGTAAGTTTCAAATGTACAATTCTATAATATATCATCTGTATGCTCCATTGTGTGCTCAATGCCCAAAGTCTAGTCTTCCTCTGTCACCAAACATTTGACTCCCTTTCCTCTCTTCCACCTCTCCTACCCTACTCCCCTCTGGACACCATACTGCTGTCTGTGTCTATGAGTTTGTTTGTTGCTTTCTGTTTTATAACCCACACATGAATGATATCATATGGTTCTTGTCCTTTTCCATCTGACTTATTTTGCTTAGCATGATACTCTCAAAAGCCATGCATGTTATTGCAATATAAGTATTTCATTCTTTCCTATGGCTAAGTAGTATTCCATTGTACATGTGTACCACATCTTTATCCACTCATCCATGAAAGGACACTTAGGTTGTTTCTATGCCTTGGTCATAGTGAATCACACTTCAGTGAACACAGGGGTAAATATTTTTTAAATTTTTGAGTAGATACCCAGAAGAGGGATTGCTGAGTCATATGGTAGCTCCATTCTTAATTTTTTGAAACTCCACACTGTTTTTCGTAATGGTAGTACCAGTTTATATTCCCACCACCACTGTATGAGGGTTCCTTCTTTCCCACATCCTCTCCAACAGGTGTAATTTCTTGTCTTATTGATAATAGCCATTCTAACTGGTGTGGTGTGGTGTCTCATTTAGGTTTTGACTTTCATTTCCCTTATAGCTAGTGAGAATTTCCAAATATATCTGTTGTTCATTTGTATGATTTTGGGAAAAGTGTCTGTTCAGGTCCTCTGCCCATTTTTTAATAGGATTGTTTGTTTTTTTGTTATTGAGTTGTACGAGTTCCTCATATACAGGGCAGGGCAAAAGAAGGTTGCAGTTGTTTGTATGGAAGAAGATACTTCAATTAATACATAATAATACAAGAATAAACTCTGTTTCATGTCCTCACAACTGCAAGCCTACTTTTGTCCCACTCTGCATTTTGGAGATTAGCTCCTTATTAAAGTTATTGTTGTAAATATCTTCTCTCATTTGATTAGTTGCCTTTTTGCTTTATTGATTGTTTCTTTTGCTGTTCAGAAGTTTTTAGTTTGATGTAGTCCCATTTATTTTGGTTTTAGTTCCATTGCCTTTTACAGTCAATTCATAAAAGCCTCTCAATGTCCATAAGTTAAGTACCTATATTTTGTTCTATCTACTTTATTGTTGCAGGTTCTATATTTATCTTTAATTTGTTGTAGTTAATTTTTGTGTATACCGTGGAAACTCGGTTCTTGAACTTTGGAAGACAGTGAAAGAAGTGATTTATTCAAAAACTAAAATATTTTTTTTCCTTTAGAAATACAATTATCAGCATGACAGTGTTGTTGTGTCAAGAACTGAAGTTCTGTTTGACAACCAAGATATTTTTTCTGTGAACAACTTGGTTGAGAACCAAATTGTTCAAGATGGGGGAGGCTTGAGACCAAAGTTTGACTGTAATATCAAATAGCAGTCTAGATTCATCCTTTAGCATGTGGCTTTTGAATTTTCCCAACACCACTTATTGAAGAGGCTTTCATTTCTTCTTTGTATGTTTTTGATTCCTTTATTGGTAATTAATTGTCCATATACATGTGAGCTTATTTCTGGACTATCAAGTCTGTTTCATTGGTCTGTGTATCTGTTTCTGTGCCAGTGCTATACTCCTTTGATTAATATTGCTTTGTAGTATAATTTGAAGTCAGGGAGTGTGCTACCTCAGCTTTGTTCTGTCTCAGGATTGCTTTGGCTATTAGGAGTCTTCTGTGGTTCCATATAATTTTTAAATTTATTCCTCCATTATTTATTTATTTTATTTACTTTTTAAAAGATTTTTTAAACTTTATTCTTATTGTTGACACCAGGACAGATGTCCCACTCCCCCCTGCCCTGCCTTTTGTCTATTTCTATGTCTTTGAAAAATGCCGTTAGGATTTTAATGGAGGTTGCATTAAATCTTTACATTCCTTAAGGTAATACGGCCATTTTAACTATGTTGATTCTTCCAATTTATAAACACAAAATAGCTTTCTGTTTCTTTGGGTCTTCTTCTATTTCTTTCAACAATGTCTTGTAGTTTTCAGTGTATAGGTCCTTTACATACTTTGTTAAGTTTAATCCTAGGTATTTTATTCTTTTTGTTGTAATTAAAGTGAAATTGTTTTCTTCTTTTTCTAAAGTTCCTTGCTAATATATAGAAACACAATGGACTTTTTGTAGACTGACTAATCTGCAACTTTACTGTATCTGTTTATTGCTCCACAATTTTTGGGTGGAGTCTTTATGGTTTCCAACACATAGAATTATGTCACCTGCAAAAAGTGACAATTTAGTTCTTCATTCCCAATTTGGATGTTATTTTTTTTTAATTTCTTTCTCTTTATTGATTGCTCTAACACTCCAGTACTATTTTGAGTACCAGTGGTGAGAATAAGCATCATTTTCTTGTTTCTTATCTTAGAAGAAAAGCTTTTAGATTTTCACTGTTCAGTATGATATTAGCTGAGGTTTTGTCATATGTAGCCTTTGTTATATTAGGTACTTTCTTTCTCTACCTATTATATTAAGCGTTTCAATAGTAAATAAATGTTGTATGTCTTCAAAGTGCTTTTTCTGCATCCATTGATATGATCATATGATTTTTTATTCTTTATTTTGTTAATGTGGTGTATCATATAAATTGATTTGTATATGCTGAACCATCTTGCATCCCTGGAAAGAACCCCGCTTGGTAGTGCTATCTTATCTCTTTAATGCAGTACTATTTGATTTGCTAGTATTTGGTTTAAGATTTTTCCATCTATATTCACCAGAGATATTGGTCTGTAATTTCCTTTTATTGCATTGTCCTTTGGTATGGTTACCATTGTTATGTCATGTGAGTCTTAGCAAATCCATTATTTGTTTATCTTCCTGTCCCCTTTCTATACCCTAACCCTTTACCTCCTGGATTGTTTTATGACTTGTATGCATAGTAGGCTTTAATGAGTAGATTGTTATTTTTATGTCCATACCCTGATCTAAGGACATAATTACAGTTTCTTTCCTTCATCTATACATAGTTGGTATTGAAGAAAATATATGAAACAGTGACTCCTCACCTCTTTTCATACCCTTATTATTAATGGAATAATAACATGGATATAGACTTGAAAGTTCCTTATCATATCCTCTAACTGCAGCTAAACATGGTAAAGAGTGAAGTATATGTGATATCATAAATCAGCAAATACATATGCATAATACATAATTAAAAATAATTATGAATTTTAGGATGATAGTAAATGAGATATAATAAGTAAAGGTACATGTAACATTTAGATATCAAACCACATTATTATAAAATATTTTATTCTAAATTAGTCTATTATGTAGATTAGTCTATTTATAAAATTATAATTAAAATATATATATTTTAAAATTTATATTATTAAGATCCAATTATGGACAATGTACGCCTAAACAAGTATTAATCTTATTAACCATTGTGACCCCAATTAATGTAATTAAAGTATTTTTTAAAGATGCGGGCATGTTCCAACTGCATTTTTTAAGACAGTGTGATATTAATCAATGATAGACAAATTGATTAAAGAAGCAAAATAGAGATCTCAGAAATAGACTCATATTTGTATGGATATTTGATATAAACAGAACAATAATTATTGATTACTCAGGAAATGTGGGTTCTTAAATCTTGTTGCTGGGAAAATTGTTTTCTTTGCAGAAAAAATAATTCAGGAAATCCTGACCTCAAGCTATACAAAGAAGATCAATTCAAGGTGATTCAAATAATAATAGAAGGGAAACTACGAAGCTTTTGCAAACATTTGTAAGATATCTTTTTTCTGCCCTGGCTGGTATAGCTCAGTGGCTTGAGCACAGGCCTGTGAACCAATGGGTCACTGGTTCGATTCCTAGTCAGGGCACATGCTTGGGTTGTGGGACAGGTCCCCAGTAGTGGGGCGTGAGAGGCAACCACACATTACTGTTTCATTCCCCCTCTTTCTCTCTCCCTTCCCCTCTCTCTAAAAATAAGTAAATAAAATCTTTTTAAAAATATCTTTTTTCTGAGTTTTTTATTGTTGTTTAAGTATAGTCATCTCTATTCCCCCCAACCACTCTTCCCTGTCCCACCCGCCGCCACCCGTCACCCTCAATCCTACCCCTTTTTGGGTATCTTTCACATTTCAGGCTAGGGAAAGTTTTCTTTTAAAAGATTACTATATAAAAATATTGTTAAATTTTACCATATTAAAGTTAAAAATGCATTTTTACCAAAATATAGTAAGTATAAAGATATAAAGAACATTTTTAAAAATCATATAATTTAGAATGTATTAGTAAACATAAAATATATAAGAATTTTACACAGAAGTAAAAAAAATCAAAAGAAAAATTATGAAATGAGGAAATGTTAATGTGTGTGTAATTGCTCACACCTTAACCACATTGCTCAACCTTAAATTAAAATAACATTGATATCCAAAATATTGGCAATAAATAAATCAATTTAGATAAGGATATGGCCTGGCCAAGTTGTAGAACAGCAGGAACTCTCATATACTATTTGTAGTAATATAAATTGGTAAAACCTTTAGAAATTATTTGAAATTATCTTATAAACATAAAGATAGACCTAACTTTAATTTAACAATTCCATACCTGTGTGCATTCCTTGGACAAATGTTCATGTGCTCCTGGAGACATGTTCATATCTGTGCTATTCGCAACATCTAAAACTGGAGGCAATCCAATGCCTATCAAGAACAGAATAGGTATAGAGTTGTGCATTCATACAGAGAAATAAAATACAGCAATAAAAAATAATCAAAAAATGATGTGTCATTAGGGGTGATGCTTGAAATGTCTTGAAACATGATTGCATAGTCAGCCTATGAAGAAAAGTGATGGGAGGATGGAGAGGAGTCTGTTTGTGGAGCACCCACAGAGTACTATTTACTTTTGTGTCTTTCTCGTGCTGATGTTTGATGGTGTTAGATTATTTCTAAAATTAGTCACCTATTTTACACTTTATGTCCACTTTTATATCAAAAACAAATATGAAACATGACAACTTTAAAAGCTTCTATGGAGATTCTCATTTGAAGATAATGATTATAGAGTAGCCCTTCTCTTATCCACAGGACACATGTACTTAGACCCCCAGGAGATGCCTGAAACTGTGGATGGTACCATATCTTACATATACTATGTGTTTGCTCTATATATGCATACCTATGATAAAGTTTAATTTATACATTAAGCACAGTAAGGGATTGAAAACAGTTACTCGTAATAAAATAGAACAGCGATAAAAATATAATGCAACACACATTATGTGAACACGGTCACTCACTCTAATGTGGATATCCTGGGCACAGTGCTGGTTCATTTCCCTGGGTGGGATGGAGAGGAATGGCGGGAGGCTTCGTCATGCTACTGAGAATGGAATATGATTTAAATCTTATTAACTGTTTGTTTCTGGAATTCCCATTTAATATTTTTGAACAATAGATGACTGCAGATAACTGAAACTGCAGAAAATGACACTGTGGTTAAGGGGGAGACTACTTTAATTTGACAATCTCTACTTCTTCTTTTGGAATTGTCCAAAGGCAACAGAATAATTTTTTTTTTATTACACTCTCCACTAGCTGTGTAACAAGGACACAGATAAAAACCTAAAAGCCTTGTAAAGGAGGAAGTATGTCCACATGCAGTGGAAAACAAGCAGGGATTTTCTTGAAAGAATGAGCAGAGGAAACACTGAGCCTGCTGGTATCAGACACACCAGAAACCTACATTTCTCATAGATGAAAGGTTCATCTTAAGGTATGAACCCTAAAATCTTTCTTGGTAAGAGCAGGAATAGGGTACATATTCTGGAATCTGAACTTCTCTTGGATGAGTTTATACTCTGAAATGTACAGGAAATAGGGCTAAATAAAACCTAGAGAGAATAGCCATGTTTTCATAAAGTACATTAGTATGCCACAGTGACTTTAAGGGATAAGGAAACAAATACTTTGAAAAATATCCCAGAACTACCTACCACCATTAAATGGCAAGAAGTAAAGACTATGTGAATTCACACACAACTTGAAAATAAATCTCAGCAAACTAACCTTTTTTTGAACAAACATTTAAGAAATAACTCATACGAAGTAGGGGGAAGTACTCATCCATAATTTAAATGACTCATCAATAAGGAAATAAAGAAAAAAATTGTGGCCAAATTTACCATGAAATTTTTTTGAAATCAACCAAGTCATGGCTTCTTTGAAGCAAAGCCCAAGATCACAAAGTGTCAAAGTCCACGGAAGTTATTGGAAACATCAAGATGAGCTTAAGAGTGAGTAGGCAGCATTCAGAGTAGAGGTGTAAGATAAATATAAAATAAAACCATTACAGAAATTAAGGTAAATTTGAAAAGACTACAAGAATCAGAGACAATGCTAAAAACACAATAATGATCACAAATTAAAGAAATGAGAAAAATTAAAGTGAATAAAATAAAATAATTATATAAAGAAATGCTTTGGAAAAATAAATAGAAAATGCTAGAAGTAGAAAACAGAAAAAGGACACATTTATAAAACTGAGTACTCAAAATCTTGAAAACCTCATATAATAATTTCATTGCTACAAAACATACTACCATAAAATGTAGTGCTTAAAGAAAGAACCATTTAACTGGCTTAGATTCTAACTTGTATGAGGAAGGGCTGAGCTGGACAGTTCTTTTGCTCTCTGTCTGGTCGAATGCAGTTGGCTGGCGTCTGAGCTAGATTAGAAATTCCAAATACACTTGGTTCTTATACTTGGCCTATCCATCTACATAGTTAATGTGGGGTTCATCCCAGGGTAGTCTGACTTATTCATGATGATTGCCTTCCCAGAGGCGATGGTCCAAGAGGGGTGAAAGCAGAAGGTGAAGATCTCGTGAGGCCTGGCCTCAGAACGTGTACAACATCACTCTCATCTCATGCTGCTGGTCAAAGACCAGTGCAGGAAGTAATATCTCCACCACTCAATTCTGGTGGACAGTGGCAAAGAATATATGGCCACGTTTACTCTACTTACTACTCAACGAGTACATAATTCAAGAAAATAATACTGGAGACAATAGGAAATTTAAATAATATGTTGAAAGTACCCTCTGTGTTTCAAGAAAAATGGAAGGTAAATAATTGCCATCAAAACATAGGCTTATAATTTTCACAGACTCCAAATTATACAAGTAGCTAACACTTACTGAGAATGTTACACAGTAGCTATTTGCCCGACATAAGGTTGCCAGATTTAGCAAATAAAAATGTCTTATGCCATACTTGAGACATATTTATACTGAAAAAAATTGTTGTTTATCTAAAGTTCAAAATTTAACTAGATGTCTTTTATTTTATCTGGAAACCCTTCTAAACAGTAATTGAATAAATATAGTAAAGGTGGAGCTCCAGCCACCCAAAAGATAATTATAAAAGATAGGGTAAAACAAAAGATTGGGTAAAACATTAAATTCATTTAATAAAACTGCAAGATAATAAAATATGGTGATTAGTTTATTAAAAGTATATATAAATATATGACTTAAAACAGTATATAAATATGTGCTTTGGCTATGTAGAAAGCATAATTAATATTTTGAATTTTGAGTGGGAGGATTCATATAAGTGGTAGTATAGATGTATAGAGTTCTTCATTTTTAATATCAGATAATCAGAATTTATAAGTTAATGTGGTTATTCAAGTAATATAACACAGGCATACTTAATAGCAAAGTAACATATATTGAGAAAAATCATAATTAGTTAAAATCTAGCATTGAGGAAGGTGAAAGAGAGAAGAGAAAATGAATTTGAATTTGTTTATTTTTATCATAGTTTATAATAGGAATATCAATCAGGAGCCCAGAAGGAAAGAGGTGGTATTATGAAAATAATAAAATTTGATATAGGCTTATTTTTAAAGGAATACTGTACAAATTTGGAAATTTAGAGAAATAACAAGGAATAGAGTAAGAATCATGTTTCCATAGTTACTATTCATAGGCCAGAAAGAATGAGGGAAGCAATACAGAGAGTTATGTAGAATCAGTAACCATAAGAGGGACAGTGATGGTTAAGTCAAAAGACACAGCTGTTCTCCTTCCACCATCCTACTTCCTGCCAGGGTTCATCATTGGCTGATCCCAAAGAAGCCAGAGATCATGGGAATGTATTGATATGGTCCATAAGGGTAAGACTTCTGGACCAAAGAGGAGAAAAATATAGAAACTGGATCTAGAGGGATAAACAAGATGCATGATGTGATAGAGAATTAATAAATATTGCCAAAGAAATAGACCATGAAGGAGATTATATAATTTTATAGTTATAAAAATAACAGCTATAGCAAAAATAAATATACCAAGGGAACTATATACATTAAAAACAAAACCAAGAAAGTGTCAGACTAAACATTTTTACAAGCTATCAAAATGGAAAACAGATCATAAGATAATTTGTTTGCTCAAACATATATATCATATTAATAAATGCAAATTGCTTATATGCACTTAGTGAAAGAATGTGCCATTCACATTACCTTACAAATGAAAGAAAAAACTGTGCAACATTATTAACAAAACACAATCAAAAGCAAACTGAATTGGAAAGTAAATAAAAATATTCACAAAGAAATATTAGTAAAATGTAAACAAATAAACAAAGAACAATGGACATGACCTTTATATTACAAAGAGACAAATCCAGTTAAAAGACATCAAGTAAATCATAGAAAGGTACTTTTACCAATTTAAGGGTGAAATTTATGATGAAAAAATATACATGGTTATCAAATAAGCTCAGCATCAGCAGTCATAAAGCAAAGATTATAAAAGTTTAATATGATAACCAAATAAAAACAAATTAGCAAAATATTCTAATTTACTAATCTTAGTCTATGACGGATCAAAGGGATATTTATTAAAAAACCTAAGGAGGACTTCTGGTCAAGAGTAGGCACAGGGAAACATGTTTCACCTCCCCACACAACTACAGCAAAAATTACACCTAGACTACGAAACAAATATCACCCAGATTTGTCATAAAACTGAGCTGTATGGAAGTCCAACAACCAAGGATTTAAAGACGCCACATTCATCCAGATGGGTAGAAGGAGTGGTGATGTGGAGAGGCATAGAGAAGTGGAGAGGGATGGAGACGTGGAGTGGCACGGAGAGACGGTGGAATGGGCAGTCCCACATTCATGAATGGTGGATAAAAATTGGGAGCGATACCTAGGGAATGAGAGATCCCAGCCCCAGACTAGACCAACTAGCCCAGGGTTCCAGTGCCAGGAAGATAAGACCCCGTAACTCCTGGCTGTAAAAAAGCAGTGGGGGTTATGATGGTGGAAGAAACTGCAGGTACCTCAGGAAACTCCTCTTAAAGGGCATGCAAAGATCTCAGGACATACACAGACCCACCCCTTCTGGGATTCTGCATCAAGGCAACAGCTGGAAGGTCACATATGGCTTATGGGGAGAAAGGGAGAAAGTGCAGTGACTGGCAACAGGGCAAGTGCCAGAAGACAGCTTCCTCCCAGGCAATCTCCAGAGGCCAGGTGACAGATTTATCCTCTCTCTGAGCCCTCCCCCCACACAGAGCCACAAAGCTGTGAAAGGGGTTGACCTGCCCTGGCAATTACCTAAGGCTCTCCCCCACACAATTTTCAGATGCCTTTTCTACAACAGGCCACACTACTAAGACAGGGAGTCAAAGCAGCTCTCCATAATACACAGAAACAAACACAGGGAGGCTGCCAAAATGAGGAGACATAGGAACAAGGCCCAGATGAAGGAACAGAACAAAACTCCAGGAAAAGAACTAAATGAAATGGAGATAAGCAACCTATCAGATGCAGAATTCAAAACACTGGTGATCAGAATGCTCAAAAGAAAATCATTGGGTACTTCAACAGCATAAAAATGATCCAGGCAGAAATGAAGGATGTATTAAGTGAAATAAAGAAAAATCTACAGGGAACCAACAGTGGAGGGGATGAAACCAAGAATCAAATCAACAATTTAGAACATATGGAAGAAAAAAGCATTCAATCAGAACAGCAAGAGAAAAAATAATTTAAAAGAAGAGGATAGAATAAGGAGCCTTTGGGACATCTCCAAATGTACCAACATCCAAATCATAGGGATACCAGAAGGAGAAGAAGAAGAGCAATAAATTGAAAACTTATTTGAAAAAATAATGAAAGAAAACTTCCCGAATTTGATGAAGGAAATAGACATACAAGTCCTGTAAGTAAAGAGAGTTCCAAATAAGTTAGACCCAAAGAGGGCCAACCATAATTAAAATGCCACAGTTTAAAGATAAAGAGAGAATTTTAAAAGCAGCAAGAGAAAAGCAGAAAGTTACCTACAAAGGAGTTTCTGTAAGACAGTCAGCTGGTTTCTCAAAAGATACTTTGCAGGCTAGAAGGGACTGGCAAAAAGTATTTGAAGTGATGAAAAGCAAGGATCTACAACCTAGACTATCTATCCAGCAAAGCTATCATTTAGAATTGAAGGGCAGACAAAGTGCTTCCCAGACAAGACAAAACTAAAGGAGTTTATCATCACCAAGTCATTATTACATGAAATGTTAAAGGGAACTATATAAGAAAATGAAGATCAAAACTATGAACATTAAAATGGCAACAAGTCCACAACTACCAATAGCTGAATTTAATAAACAAAATAAGCAAAGAAGCAGAACGGGAACAGAATCATAGATATGGAAATCATCTAGAAGTTAATCAGCTTTGGGGGGAGAATGGGGGAAAAGGTGCAGAGATTAAGAAGTACAGATTGGTAGGAACAAAATAGGGGGATGTTAAGAACAGTATAGAAAATGGAGTAGCCAAAGAACTTATATGCTTGACCCATGGACATGAATAAGGGAGGGAATTGTTGGAGGGAATGGGGATACTGGGAGATGGAGAAATGTAATAGCATAATCAATAAAATTTAAAAAAGAAATCTAAGGTTGCAGATGACCCAAATGCCATAATTAATATTATATCTTTATATAAAATGATTTATATAAAAGTCTTACTACCATCTTTATTTACTGAGTTGGTGTGTTACTAATATTTTTCATCCTAAAATATTTGATTGAATTTATAAGCAAAGTTATCTGGCCCAGGGTAAATATTTATAATACTCAAAATCACTCTAAAAATAAAAGTTAAGGAAAGACAAACATAAAAAAGAAAAAGGTATCAAAGAACTGCTCTCCCAAAAGCACTAGGCTAAGATAGTTTTAAGAAGAGATCTATGATATCTCTCAGGAAAAGAAAGGTTTGAATTCTTTATATGGAGTGAGGTTAACAATTTAAAAACAACACTAATAATAACAAATATTACAAGAAAAATAATGTCGACAAATCTCACCATTACAATTGATGGTAAATTCTAAGTAAAATAATAATAAACAGAAACCAGCAGTACATTAAAAAGATATAAGACCAAGTACAATTTTTTCTAGAAATGCAAAATGGTAAAAATAAAAAACAGAAAATCTACTTAGAATAATTAAACATATTACTAAATAAAAGAGGAAAAATAAGCAATTCTCATAGATTATTAACAAAAATAGGTAATATTAATCATCAATTGTTGATTTCAAAAATCTTAATAAAATATAAAGATATGCACAGCAAAACTATAAAATTTATTCCAAAGCCAGCATCATGCATATTGGAGAAACACTGACAACACTCCCCCCAAAATTGGAAGCAAGGTAAGGTGTTCCTAGCATTGTTCTTAGGGGACTATCATTGCAGTTACAAAGCAGGGAGAGGAGAGCGGTATAGAATTATCTGTACTACAGAACACGAAAATTTTATATCAAAAAATAGATCAACTATTAAAAATAAATAGATAAAATTGCACAAAGTGTATAAGTTCGATACCCAGAAATCTATAGCAGTATGTATTAAAACAACAATAGTTTAGAAGATATAATAAACATCTATTTTCAATGTTGAAATATATTAGAAATAAATGTATTAAGAAATATGTAAGACGGAACTGACAGTGACCAGAGGGGCGGGGGTAATGGGGAAAGAGAGGGAGGGGCCAGCAGAGAAACAAGAACAGAGGACTCATGTGCATGGACAATAGGGGACTGGCTGTGGGGGTGGGGGCGGCAGGGGAGAGGTGAGCAATGAGGAAAATGGCGGGACAACTGTAACTGAACAACGATAAATTAAAAAGAAAAAGAAATATGTAAGACCTAGAAGTAATAAAACATGGAAGTTTTCCTGAGAGACTCAAAGTAAGAGTAATGGAAACTCACATCAGATATTTTTCTAAATGTAACAGCCAATAATGATAAAAATAAAAGCTTTATATTAGATAATGTTTAAATTTAAAATGATTGTAATAAAATACCAAAAGCATATGCAAGGTAATGCCAGGGTAATATGAAAACAAAAAAGAATACTCAAGGAACAAAATAAAAGGGAAGAAAATTGAGAGATAATTAGCTGAAGCAAATATTAAAACATGTAAGTATTAAATAATTAAAATATTAGTTTTGTTCATGTAAAATAAAGATATATCCAAGGGACAGTACTGAAAACTGTAGAAACAGGTCCAAATACAGACAACAACTTAGTATATGATGAAGTTGGTAGCTAAATTAAAAGGGGAAATTTGGATTATTTAATAAACTATGCTGAAAACTTACATGGAAATAATAATCTTATCCAGATTAATTTCCTACTAAAGCAAGCATTTATATATAAATAGATAAGTAAATTAATAAATAAAAGTACACTGTTATTTGAAGAAACCATAAGAGAATTAGAAACTATGTTTGTTTGTATTTGACTGTAAATGCATAAAATATTTTAGGAAAAATATGTAAAGGACAAAGAATATTGTTTTCCTATAGTACGAAAAACTAGTTGGCTGGGATCAGAGGCAGATAGAAGACTGTTTACCAAATACTTCTATGTAATGTTTGAATCTCCCACCATGTGCATGTATTACCTATTCAAAAATCAAATACAGGATACACAAATCACAAAAATAAAAATAAAAATTGATCAAGTGAATAGAGTAATTCTTAATTAAAAAACAAAACTAAATCATTAATAGTGGTATTTCACGCACATTATGGGAGAACTTCCAATCCCTAAAATTATATTTTTGTCCCTATCTGCTTTGTCTGACTATAGACATAGTCTAGGAAAAGTCCCAGGTTACAATGCTCTGTTCAGCTCCTACCTCTTAAGGATATCTTGAAATTCATCTTTTGATTTTATTGAAAAATCCTAAATGTTTAAAAGTGGTTATTTATCTTCTCCGAATTACTGCAATTAAAAATGAAAAGATGCAAAAAAATTTAAAGTATTTCATGGATTATATTAAACTTCCTATAAGCCTAAAGAGTTGGGTGTTGAGAATTTTCTTTCAGGAACCTGGGTCTGGATGGCAACCAAGGACCCACAGTCAGATGCATCTGAAGAGCTCAGCTGAGATCCTATTATAATGATCTGAGACTCCTTTGTGGGTATTTGCCTCAGATACAAAGCAGTATTAAGTCAGGGTAGATTTATGTGCATTGACACAGCCAAGTAACAAATGGAATGTGTATGCCTGGCCTGAACCTGTGTGATTAAATCCTGACTTTGATGAATCCCAGACCTTCAGGGAAGAGAAAACAAAGTTTGAAGACAGTTGGTTAATAAAATATTACTGAATCAGTCTGGGTCTAAGATGTTGTAGCAAAAGGGGCAACATTTAGTAAGTACAATGAGAAATACAGGGGGAAAGAATTAGAAAATAAAGGTTATTCTATTACAAAATGGATAGTCTATCTTTCCCTCAATTTTGTTTTTACAACATTTTGGATACTATAGATAGGTAGGATATTTTATCATCCAAGTCAAATCTTTTATTAAATTCAGAGAAGTTTCTATTAATAATTACATTTGGACAACAGATATAATCTAGGACTAGTCTGGGCAAACTAACTTCAACAGTCACCCAAAGTATGGCACTTACCCACAGCATTACAAGATTTTGTTTATGCATCCGTTTCCTCACTAGTCTATGGAACTCGACCTTCATATGTTCAGATCTAGAAAACAATTAATGTGAAGAACTGCTCAGTACTTTTAAGTATTCTTAGGGGCTTCTCCATAACCGTTAGTAAGCCTAGTGTAGACTGATATAGTAATCTTTATAGAACCCAATAAAGTGTTGATTAAGTGAAATGCTTACAACTATTGTGATAAAATCTGTTAAAAAATGTTTATGTCAATATCTAATAAAAATAAATCCAAAATCTAACAATTCATTCTTCACAGTATCCTTAATAAAGGTAATTACAGGATTTAGTAATTACCAAACTAAAGGTCAGTATTCAGAACACCCATATTAATTGAATGAATTGTAGATAGACAGGCGTGATGCCCATCAACCTCAGGACAATGCCTACACTTAGAGTATTATTTGATTACTACCTCCAATTATAATTAGGTAGTCATAATATCAATATCAGATAATGACAGCATAAACAAAGAACACAATAATTCTAAATGTAATATTTCAAAACCTAAAAGCAATAATATTTGAATCTTTTATCCACCAAATCCTAGAAGAGAACATAGGCAGGAAAATTTCAGACATTCCACGCAGCAATATTTTCACTGATATGTCCCCTAGAGCAAGGGAAATAAAGGGAAGAATAAAGAAATGCTCATCAAAATAAAAAAGCTTCTGCATGGCAAAAGAAAACAGCAGTAAAAGGGAAAGGGAACCAATTGTATGGGAAAATATATTTGCCAATGATACCTTGGACAAAAGTTTGATCTCCAAAATATGTAAAGAACTCATACAACTCCACTCCAGGAAGACAAAAAACCAATTAAGAAATGGGCAAAGGACCTGAACAGACACTTCTCCAAGAGGGCATAGAGAGGGCCCAGAGACATAGGAAAGGATGCTCAGCATCACTAGCCATCAGAGAGATGCAAATTAAAACCACAATGAGATATCCCTTAATGCCTGTCAGAATGGCCATCATAAACAAATCAACAAACAGCAAGTGTTGGAGAGGATGTGAAGAAAATGGAACCCTAGTGCATTGTTGGTGGGAATGCAGACTGGTGCAGCCACTGTGGAAAACAGTATGGAACTTCCTCAGAAAATAAAAATAGAACTGCCTTTTGACCCAGTAATACCACTGCTGGGACTATACCCTAAGAATCCTGAAACACCAATTCGAAGGAGCCTATGTGCCCCAATGTTCATAGCAGCACAACTTACAATAGCCAAGTGCTGGAAACAATCTAAGTGCCCATCAGTAAATGAATGGAAAAAACTGTGGTACATTTACACAATGGAATTCTACACTACAGAAATAATGAAGGAACTCCTACCCTTCGAGACAGCATGCGTGGAGCTGGAGAGTATTATGCTAAGGGAAATAAGCCAGAGAGTGAAAGACAACATATGATCTTACCTATAAGTGGATCATAATAAATAAAACAAAACAAAAAAAGGAGCAAATAGAATCAGAGACATGGAAATAAGGAACAGACCGACAGTGACCAGAGGGGAGGTGGGAGAGAGAAACAGGGGAGTGAAGGGGAAGGGTATAATCAGGGAACATGTGTAAAGGACCCACGGTAATGGACAGCAGTGTGGGGACTGACTGAGGTGGGGTGCGGCAGGGAAGAGCAATGGAGGGAAATTGGGATAACTGTAATTGAACAACAATAAAAAAGGAAGTAAAGAGAAATAATAAAATCCATAATAGTAGGAAAAGGTTTTCACACTTATTTCTTAGTTTAGCACTAAGAGGGAATAGAAAAAATCTGTTAAAGGTTAAACAATGTGAACAACACAATTTAAAAATTGAACTCAATTTATGTATTTAAAATATTGCACTCAACAGAGGGTAGAATAGACATTTTTGCATGCATATAGACTATTTACCAGACATATCCATGTACTTAAACATAAAGAAATTCTCAGGACTCCCTTTGATAAAGGTAGAATTAAACTAGGAATCTGTAACAAAGAAGACACATCTAGGAAACTTTCAGTTATTTGTGAGTTAAACCTATTAATCCTAAATAACACAGTGGCTAAGATAGATAACATGAAAGCATTAGAAAATATTTTAATTGAACAATAATTGAAATAGTACCTAATAATTCCTTGAGATATATAGCCAAATCAGTGCTTTAAAAATGTTAGGAACTAAAATTCATGTGAAAGAAATAGGGCCTGAAAATTAATATAAATATCCATTTCAAAAAGATAGTGAATACCAGAAAATCAAATTCAAAGGAAAGCTGATAAATGAAAATAATAATACACCAGCAGTTATTAAAGAGCAAGGAAACAAGCATACAATATAGAAAATAAATTGTGATAAACGTTGGCTGTTTGAGAAGACCAATACAACAGATAAGCCTCCACCAAGAATAATGAAGAAAAAAGATACAACTGATTGCAAATATCAAGAAGAAAAATGGGACATTACTGTAGATTCTATAGAAATGTAAACTCTGAAAAAACTAGCCAATAAGTTTAACCAAAAAATACCACATACCAAAACTGGTACAAGAAGAAATGAAAACCTGAAGAGTCTGTTTTATTAAGGAAATCAAAATAGCATTTAAAATGTTTCTACAAATAAAACATAAGGCTCAGATGGCTTCCTTTTAATTTTTTTTCAAGTTTCTAAAGTGAAATAATACCAATTTTCTAAAAAAAAAAAAAAAAAGAAACACTCCTCATTTCATTGTGTATGGCCACAATGAACTTGATGTCAAACTCGGAAAAGAACATGACAAGAAACAAAACACAAACCTAATATTCTCACTAACATAGACATCAAGTATATTTCAAGCAACTTTAAATTTTTTATTATTACATAGAATATGAAAAATTTAGATTATCCCATTAGTGCTAGTTTGATTCAATATCTAAAAATAATAACTAATGCAATTCACTGTGTTAACAGAAAAATTATGAAATCATTTGAACATGTCATAAAGCTTTTCATCAATTTAAACCTCTCTATATAATAGGACTCTAAACAGACTATATAAAAACTATATACTTTTATTTGTGTGTTTTTTGTATACATTTTAAACTTCATTAAAATCTTTATGTTCTAAATAAACAGGTGGATAAATTTGAAAATCTGAATGTCCTGGTTCTCCGTTTATTTTCTTGCTTCATTAGTATATTAGGTTATTCTATCCAATTATTCACCTTCTCTTCATATTTGGATTATGAATATCATAAATCTTTGAAGTACCTCCAAATATTGTAGGTGCTGTTTATTGCCTTATCTCATGACGCTTGGTTTGGCCACAGGGTTGCTTTGACCATAGCAATATTAAGGAGCTCAATTCAAACAGAGCCTTTACATATATGCTTGTGTGATTTACTTTAGCTCCTTATGCTTCTGCCATGAATCATGAAAACACCATGTCCTGGGTATCACTGGTCCAAAGAGAATAAAGAGACGTGTGGAGCAGTCTTGGACCCAAATGTCAGCCAGGATTAGCTAACCCCAAGCAAGTCTAGCAGAACTATACCTGCTGTACACCCATGAGAAGGAAATAAATGCTTGTTGTTGTGAACCACTGAGTTTCAGATTGATTTTATGCAGCATGATTTCAGCGGAAAGCTGACCGACACAGCTTTCAAAGATTTAATGGACCCATGGGTCATTTTTAATTTGCATCTATAAATTCATAAGGCCTTTGAGAAATTAAGCTACATGTCATAAAAAGACTGAATAGGCAAATGATACTGGGCTGTAAAAGTAAAATAATCATACTTTAAAAGAATTAGTATTTATTGAATTGAATAGTTCTATAGCTTTTGTTTTGGTTTTGTACATTAACAAATAGAAATCTATGTTCAATTACATGGGGGGCGGTTTCTCAACAGAATAATGCAACATTACCTTCTCCTCCCAGTGAATGCTAAAACCTGGGTAGGGTTCTTATTTACTCTTGGTGACATTTCAGATTCTATTCCCCTCTTGTGCTAAACATAGATGGAGATTGCAATGAAGTGCATGGAGAGCCTGAGAACAGACGTAGGAATCACTTCTGTGCTTTTTTTGGGAGCATTTGGAACAGCACAGTATACATTCTTGGCTTGCAGCGTACATATGCACATGTATTTCTGACTCTGTCATAGTCCTCAGTCTAATTGCATAATTTTCCCCATTATGTTTCTTTCACATGTAGCACAAAATGCCACGTGCCAGGTTTTTCCCAGCTGGGAGATCCCAAGCATCATCCACCAGAGCTTCTGCAGATATATTTTTACCACCACCACCTCCTCTCAGCTCTGCCAGTAGAAAATGACATAGTAAATCCATTCTAGGCTTTCACGCCAAAGTCCCTAACATTTTGCAAGGCTGAAACACAGATGGGCACTATTTTTAATTTAAAAGCATAGTCAGATGTTGAAAAGAAAAAAAAAGCCATCCATGTAAAAGGATAAAATTAATAAATGCTTGTATATTCTCTTTTAAAGAAACTATTTTTCTTTGTCCCAACTGATAATAACCGGACCTATTTTTAAATATCCGAATTGTAGTAGTCTGTAATCTTGCTGTATGTGTATTACTACAGTGTAAAATACCTATTTTTGTTATACATATGGGGGTATATCTGCACACATCTGCTATAGAAAATCCTAATAAGACGTCCATTGAATAAAGAAAAATATAGGCTTTTATTGCTAATAACTATGTTAAATACCTAAGAGATCTATTGAAATGAAAAACCCTCACACTAGTTAATGTATGTAAGTATGTGAATGTTTTTCACATCCTTAACCATTGGAAAAATTTGCAAATCAAATTTTACTTCTTGTAGTTGTAAATAATTTTGGCATTCACTCATTCAATTATAGTACTCAAATACAGTGTATCTTTTGTATTCTTTTGGCTCTATATTTGTCTCTTCTCAGAAGATAAAATTAGGCATAATTTCAGGCTTATTTTTAATTATAAAATCCAATCAGACTTAACTAAGATACACTTCATTTTTTTTCAAGTTGAACTTTTGTATTACATCATGCTTATAGACATACCTGTGATTGTAAAATATAATAGAGATCCCATGTATAATTTACACGGTTTCCTCCCTCCTCAGAAGAGCATCTTACAAAACCATAGCACATCATCGCAGCCGGGATACCGACGGTGACAAAGCGAAGACACAGAATACGTCCATCACCACAGGGATGCCTCCCTTTGCCGTTACAGTCACCCGCACCTTCCTCCCACCCCCACCTCCTCCCCTGGCAAACGTGATGTGTTCTCGATTTGTATCATTTTGTCAGTTAAAGAACGTTACCTATGCAACCATGCAGTATGCAAGTTTTTGGATTGGATTTTTTTCACTCAACGTGATTCTTGAGAGACCCCGCCAGGTTGCTGTGCATGTGGGTAGCGGGTCCGATGCCTGCGGAGGAGGGTTTCGCAGTAGGGACGCGCCGCCTTGCATTTAGCAGTCACCCACGGAAACACATCTGCCCGCTTTCAGTTTTGGTTTAGTAAATAAAGCTGTTAAAATATTCGTTTACAGGTTTCGGGGTAAACATGAGTCTTTATTTCTCTGGGTTAATTATGTGAAAATGGAAGTGATGATTCATATGCAAATTGTTTATTTTTTTTAAGTACCCAACAGGTTATTTTCCTTAGTGAAACCAGTCTTCCATCTCTGGAACAAAGCACACAGAGTCATGAAATACAATATTATTGTTGGATCCTACTTGCTAATACTTTGTTAACAGTTTTTGCATGTGTATTTATGAGGAATATTAGTCTGTAGTTTTCGTTTTTGCACTATCTTTGGTTTTGATATCATGGTAATATTAGCTTCTAAAAATACGTTGAGAAGTCTTCTCTCCGCTTCTATTTGTGGAAGACATTGTGCAGAATTTAGAATTTTTCACTTCTTTTTAAACATTTGATAAGTGTATTTTAAAAAATATTTATTGAATTTATTGGGGCAACATCGGTTAATAAAATTACAAGGTTTTCGGTGTATAATTCTATAGTACATCATCTGTATATTGTATTGTATGTTCATCACGCAAATCCAAGGGTCTCTCTGTCCCCATTTAGCCCCCACGCCCTCGCCCACCTCCCTCCACCCCCTTTCCGTCGGGCACTCACCGCACCGTCGTCTGCGCCTGCGAGGACCCATGGTCGTTCTTCGCCCCGCCTCCAGAGCCCCTCAGCTCCGACAGCTGTCCATCTATTCTCTGACACATTTCTTCAGTGAAACCATCTGGACTTGAAGATATCTTTTTTGATAATTTTCAAATTGCAAACTCAATACCTTAATGGCTGTAAAACAATTAAAATGATCTCACAGTTGCTTCATAACCGTGAGTTGTGGCGATTTGTGTTGTAAAAACGTGAGTTATCTAATTTGTCACATTTATATATGTAGGGTTGTTTGTAGTTTTTTCCTCTTGATGCCTACAGTTTATAGTGATAATCCTGTACATCCTAGTATTTTTGATTTGTGTCTTCTTTCCTTGTAAGTCTTCTTAGAGGCTTGTCATTTTTATTATCATTTATTAAAAGCAGTTCTCTATTTTATTGCTTTTTTCCTTGTTTTTTTTTTTTATGTTTTAAACGACTAATTTCTGCTGTTTGGCGTATCATTTCCTTCCTTCTGCTAGATTTTGGTTTAGTTTGCTCTTTAATGTCTATGGTCTTGAGGAAGGATCTTACAGATTATTGATTTGAGCCTTCTCCTCTTCTCTAATGTATGAATTTAGTGACATAATATTCCCTTTTAGCATAGCTTTGGCTTCATCTCTCACATTTTTATACATTGTATATTAATTTATATTCAGTCCATTATTTATTTCTTATTTCCTTTAAGACTTCTCCGACTCACAGACTATTTAAAAGTATACTGTTTAGTTTCCAAATGTTTTGGGTTTTCATGTTATCTTTCTGACATTGATTTCTAGTTTGACTATATCGTGGTCAGAGAACGCACTGTGGGATACCATTGTTTAAACGTATTGAAGTTCATTTCAGGGACCTATACATGATTGATCTGGCATGTGTTCTATACGCACTTGAATAATGTGTATTCTGCTCTTGTTGAGTGGAATGCCCTACAAATATCAATTATTTCCTATTAGGTGATGGTGTTATTGAGTTATATAATCTTCTTAATTTGAGTTTAGTTGTTCTATTAAATTTTATGAGAGGGGTGTTAAAGTAATAACAACTGTGAATTTGTTTACTTCTCTTAATCTTACCAGTTTTTGTCTCACATACAACAGCATACACATTTAGAATTCTTTTTTACTTTTTTGTGGATTGACTCTTACCATCATGTACTGTCCCTGTCTCTGAAAATTTTCTGTTCTGAAGTTGACTTTGTCTTGTACTAATACAGTCACTGATGCTTCCCTATGATTAATGTTTATATGACATATTTTCCATCCTTTTACCTTTGACCTGCCGGTGTCACACTTGCAACGGGTCCCTTGCAGCGGGCATATGGTGGAGTCCATTTTTACCACTGTGCCAATGCCTTTCAGTTTTTGCATTCAGACCATTCAAATTATTCTAATTGTTGATGTTAATTCTATCTGCCATTTTATTTGTTTTCTGCTTGTTTTTGCTGCTTTCATTTACTGTTCACTTTTTCCTTCAACCTGTGGATTATTCGAACATTGTTTTGAATTCCATTTTTATTTACATAGAATGTTTATGAGTGTATCTCTTCATATAAAAATTTTAGTGATTACTATAAGTGTTACATTATACATGCATCGTTTGTCACAAGACATTTTCCTGGACCAGTTTGAATGAAGCAAAAAAACCTTTTCTTTTTGTGTCTCTTTCTGTGGGGGAGCTCCGCCCTCAGGGTCCCTCCAGCTGCCATGGATGAGAATAAGTCTACCAAGACAGGATGGATCTTCTTGGGGAGGGAAGGTGGTAGATCTCTCAAAGGAGAAGGGCCAGGAGCCTTTTCCTCAATGGGCTTTTATTGGGTTCAATTTGCACAGGAATACAGATAAAGTTCATCAATCACTGTCAGGCAGTAAGGATCAAACAATAGATAGCATACAAAGAACTGTGAGGGCTTACACTGAGTCAGGGTCAGTTAGCTAAAGGGCCATACAACTTTGGGGAAACAAACTCATTTCATTGCTTGGACCCTTATCAGAAAACTGAGGACATTCTTAGCAAAGCACGTTTCACAGGATTATATGTGTTCTTTCTTAGGCCTGATCACCCGGGAACCACCCTTTCCAAGGCAGGGCTGCACCACCCTCAGGCATTGTTTCAGGCTTAAATCAAGCAGGGGAAGTAAGGCAGCCAAGAGATTAGGAGACTTTTTGCATACAGAATGAGGACTCAGGCTATGTCAAAGCCCAGGGGCAAGGATCCATCACCCCCTTTTTCTATAGACCCCCAAGTCCTTCCCTGGGGGCCCCTAAGTGGCCATGCCTGTCTTAGGTCGTTCCTCCCTTAGAAATCTTACCTGTCATTGGCTAACCGGCCATGCATTAGGGGCCAAGCAGGGTGAAATAAAAGGGGCAGAAGTGGCACCCCTGCCAGGGAGAGAAGCTTTGTCTCCTTAGTGGCTTAGGGTGCCAAGGTCTCTCACTCAGCCTTAGCCATGGTGTTACAGACCAGGGCGGGGGCACCCAATGATATACGGTTACCAAAAGAAGTCCCCGCTGTGCTCCTGAGGTCCCCACCCACCCTACCCATTCTAGTTTTGTTATGCTCACTGCCAAAGGAAATTTATCTTTCAATGCCAGAGACAGGTGAAAAGGAAAGGAATTATTTATTTACAAGTTATACAGGCTTGGAGTAATGACTTAATGTCTCCTTTAAAATACTAAAGTTCTTTAGAATACCCACAAACACACACAGTCCTTCCTTCTCCCCTTTGCCCAGTCCAGGGTACCATATCTCAGGAAAAGAAGTAGAAGTCCATGGTTCAGGCAGCCCCTCAGTTCCAACACCATCAGCTGTGTTGCCACTGCGATCTCCAGTTAATCCAAAACTTGTGGCACCTTCTCATGGTCCACCAGCAAGAGTCCTTTCCCCCCTTTCTTCCAGGCAAAGTCTCTCCTGCTTCCTAGGCTGCGTGGCAAAAAGAGCAACCCCAAAGCTGTGTGGTCCTGCCTTCTGCCCAAGCCGTGGGGTCATTCCTGACACAGCTGTGTGGTCCTGACTTTCCTTCCCCCAGCATCTCTCCTGCATTCTTCTGAACCGCTAAGAGAGAGCTCAGCATTGCTGCTACATCTTGCTTCCCAGCTTCCTAAACTGCCTGGCAAAGGGAGCCCCAAAGCCGTGGGGTTTTACCCTCTCACCAAAAGCAGTGTGTTCCTCTTTCTTCCCAGTTACGTCTTGTGTCGAAGTCACTTCCATCCCCCTGGCTCAAAGCATGGCCACAGCTGTTTAACATATCTATGAAACCAGTTAAAGGTTATAGATATGTTAAATGATCATGCCAGAGGTTAGCTGCAAAGCTGCTGCTATACAAAACAGCTCTGAATGGCCCTGCTCCAGGTGTCCCATCCCCCCCAGTTCAGACATGTGGGGGTGAGGACATCCTTTATATATTTTTCTAATATTTCCTGGACACCTTGAGCTTTGGACCCCATTACAAATCCCTATCTGGGCCCACCTCTTGGCTGCACCCTGTTACAATGGGGGGTTACAGCTTCTGAAACCAGGCACTGCAGTTCCCAACATCTTTCTCGCTCCCATTCACAATATAATTGGCATAAATATTTCCTCTACATACATTTACAATGACATAAGACTTATATTTTTTTGCTCAATCATCAAACATAATGTAGAAAATCCAAGAGAAGAAAAGCCTATTGTATTTACCCAACATTTTGCTGACCATATTCTCTCTTCCTTCATGATATTCTAAAATTCCTTTGTGTTGAGAGAACATCCTTTAGTCACTCTTGTGGTGTGTCTTTTGGCAACAAGTTCTCTCAGTTTTGCTTCATCTATGATTTCCCCTTCGTTCCTGAAGAATACTTTCACTGGGTTTGTGATCTGTGTTGACAGTTTTGTTTTGCATTCAGTGTCTGAAAAATGCTGTGCTACTTATATCTGGACCCCACAATTTCCCCTGAGAAATCTGTTGTCATTTGAATTGTCTTCCCTTGTGGCTAACGAGGAAATTTCTCTTACTGTATCAACATTTTTTGTCTATAATTTTCAGAAATTTAATTCTGATTTGTTTTCCATTGATGTCTTTGGGACTTGCTCATCTTCTTGAATCTTCTTACGTCCTATGCCAAATTTGGAAAATTTCAGCCATTATGTTCTCGAGTAGTTTCAGCCCTGTGCCTTCTCTTTCTTCTAGGAGCTCAAAGACAGAAATGTTAGATGCTGTTGTTCCACAACAAAAATTAATTTTTTTTATGTATCATTTCTAATTTAGTACACTTTCTCTGTGGTTTAGATTGGTAATTTCCATTATTCTATATTCCAATTTACGAATTCTTTTCTATGCCCCAATCCATTATCCTATCCAGCCCATCCACTGAGATTTTTATTTCAATCATTAGATTTTGTAGTTCTAAATTTTCCATTTGATTCTATATAGCACTAGTTTCTTTGTTAAGACTTTCCGTTTCTTTGCTGAGACTGTCTACGTTTTTATTTGTTTCAACTGTGTTAACTTATTAAAGCATTTTTACCATGGCTGCATAAAACCTTTTCAGTTATGAATAAAATTTCTGTCATTTCACTGTTGGCCGTTATTGCTTGTCTGTTTTCATTTAGTTTGGATATCCCTGTTTCTTGGAATAACAAGTGATTTAAAAAAAATTTAAATGTAAACATTTTTATATCATGTTATAAGTTGCTGGACCTTACTTAAATATCCTCTTTTAATTACCTTCTCTGACACTGTTCATGCAGGAAAAGCAGGAGCTCCATTTCTTTACTGGCAAGTACAGTTAGAACTATCGAAATTCCCCAGTTGTCTTCTGTTGACATGGGAGGTGAGGGATAGCTTATGCTAATGGGCAGAAGGGTGAGTTCTGGCTCCCTACATGATGTCTGTTGACCTTGTGGTAAGAATGGCCCCATTACCAGTGAACAATGGTCAAAGTCTCAACTCTCCCCTAGACCTCTTCTGACAGCACCCAGCAGGGATAAGGCGGGATGGAATGCTTCTTTTTCTTTCTCAATATACACACTACATGATCATGGACAATTCTTCACACATCCTTAAAACCACTGACACCAGTAATACAAATACTATACATTTTGCTTGTATGTTATTGTTAAACCTACTTAAATATCACCTGACAGAGAAAAAAATACTATATTAGGTATTAATGCCACTAGAATTAATCTTGCATACAATTTTGTTAGATCTAAATATGAATATGACATATAATTTGTGGGTGATTTATGTTTTTGTTATTTTGGGTTCACCTCTCCAAAATATCTTATGAATCTAGATATATAAAACTTAAATGGGAAATAATTGAATTACCAGCATAGCTACCATTAGTTCATAAATATATACAGAAACACCTGAAAGTAAATTTCAAATAAAAAACATGTTGCAATGCAAAAACGACCCTTCTTCCAATATTTTATCCCCTATAATGAATAAACATATTTTCCTAAGGCTTTTGTTATGATTATACATTCATTGAAAAGAAGAATCTTTTAGTTGCATTCAAAATTACAAGAAAATAATTTTTCAAGATGAAACCTTGGTATTTTTTTTTCATTTGAATGGTTTAGAACTTATATTTGGGAAAACTAAATGGGCATATTAGTAACTTATTAAATGTTTTATAAAATGTTCATTGACAACCAGCCAAAATATATTAATAGTTAGATAAGGGGATTAGTTCTTTATATATGCACTCTTATTATTTGAATTGTAGTCTTCCAGATTTTAAGATGCTTCCCCAGAGGATATAGTGGTCTCACTGACAGACTGTTCTTAGTCTGTTCATTCAGAACAAAGCACCACAAAGAGAATTGGAAAACAGCAATGGCTAGAAACTAAGCCAAAGATAATTGGAAGGAGATTGGTAACTTCACTGAACACTAAATTGTAGGCTAGTAAGTTTGCCTGAGGGCAGGAGGAGCTGAAAGAAGCAGATGGGAGAAGTCAAACTAGGGTCAGTACGAATCGCAAACTTTCAAATGCTGACCTCAGAAACTATCCCTTTAAAGGAACTAAATTTGACTAGTGAAGTGCCTGAAGCAATTTGTGCCCAGGGTACTTTTGTAAACAATAGATCAAGCAGCCGTCATTATGGAATTTAACAGCTTGGTGTGGTCTTGGAGAGTGGTAGTCAATGAGAGCCCTTCCAAAACTGCTCTGGTTCTAGAGTGACAGTGGGCAGAACCAAGGGAGGTGCATCCCTTTAGGGATAATGTCAGAAGTCTCGCACTACAGGAAGGAAATGTTGTAGAACACACAGGAGGGGCAATGTCTAAGAGGTTTTGTGATTTTCTTTATCTGTGCTCATTTATGCCAATGGAATTAAGTTAGTTCATATGTATATAACATAATAACTAGAATGCTGTATTTAATAAGATGCTCCCCGTTAAAAATCAGAATAAAATAAGAATATATCTACTTTAGAACCAAAATACAAAACTTAAAGATATCAATAAATTACACATGAAAACTTGGATGGTATTCAGGCTGGTATTTTGTGGCAAAGTCTAATATCAACACTATGTCTGTAACAGCAATGAAGTAAAGTAACTATGAAAATACTATTAAATGCAATATGCCCCTTAAAGATAGCAGAAAAAGAAATGAAATTTTGTATTTGAAAGCTTTATTTTTTACTTTAAAGTATTTGCATATTCATTTATATGAAGTTTATTATTTTATTAAATTATAAAAGCTTCTCTTTATTAAGAGAAGCTTAGTAAAAAAATTGTTTACTTCCCACCCTGGCTGGTGTAGCTCAGTGGATTGAACGTGGGCTGGGAACCAGACGGTCCCGGTTCGATTCCCGGTGAGGGCACATGCCTGCGTTGCGGACCAGGTCCCCTGTGAGGGCCATGTGAGAGGCAACTATACATTGCTGTTTCTCTCCCTCTCTGACTCCCTCCCTTCTCCTCTCTCTAAAAATAAATAAATAAAATCTTCAAAAAATATATTAAAAAATTTTTTTTTACTTCCTGATTTCTAATATTTAGTGCATATATTTCAACTTGTTTTTATTTTACCACAAATATAAGTGTAAATAGACAGAAAGTCATATATATATATACATATATACATGTGTGTATATATGTATATATACACACATGTATGTGCTTTTCCATAAATTGCATCAGTCCACCCATATGCAGATATGCATTGCTCAAAACCTCGTTTCAATCATATACATGTTTAAATATCAGAGAGGATTTTCTTGATCATTCTTCTACCTTTTTATCCCCTCCTCCTAGTTTAATTCTTATATAATTTATCACTATTTGAAGAAAAAGGGCAGGGATTTTTAAAATTTTGTTTACAGCTGTATTCCCAATGCCTAGAACAGTGCCTGATACATTTTACACATTCAATAAAGATTTGTAGAATGAATTATGAATGGGCAAGTCCTTTTATGGATACTTTTATGTTAGCACATAAAGATTTAACAATTTTTCTAATGGTTTCAAAGTATTCTTCTGTGTTGATGTCTAGTACTACACATTTCATCTGTATTGATGACATCCTGTCCTTTTAGTTATATTTTCTTAACATGTTTGTATGTGTGTGTGTATACTAAGTTCCATCTTAAATTTTTGGATTGACCTCACATTTAACCATAAAACAAATACAACTGCTAAGAAAAACAATTAACCAGAGATTAATAACTGGCTCTTAGACATTAAAAGTATTGCTGAGCTGCAATTTAATTAAAAATTTAAAGAATCCTCTCAAGAAGCAGGAAATAGTACACATTTCATAAAGTAAACAAAATACTATTTTAAATGCAGAAAATTACAATATTTTAAATGCAGAAAATTAAATGCAAAAAAGTCAGATATCTGGAAATCTGACTAGTAAGATTTCCAGATATCAAGAATACAATAACTAAATAGCATTTTTTAATGTATATGGGTCTAAAAATTGAATGGATATATCAAGTGCCCTGCAAAATGCATGAAAAGAGACAGGCAATATATCATCAAAAAATTTCGCAAATTAGACTTAAGAGATGCTCCCACAACTGAAAACACAAAGCAGGTGATGAGAAAAAAAAGAAAAAATAAAAAGGGTATGAGATACTCAGCTGCAGTATTGGCTACTTTAATAAGAATGAAAATTGCTTTAGAATTCTGAGGAAAATCTATCTTCAACCTACAATTCCATACTCCGTTCTTGGGTATAGAACAAAATTAGGAAATACTGTATAGTAAAGGCATTTCAAAGCACATGATGGCACAGTAACTTTACCTGTATGGATACATGCTTTCTAAGGAAGTTGCATTAGGGATGTAACAATAGAATAAGGATGTAAACATAGAAAGTAGAAAACGTGGGCTTCAAGTTTTAATGATCCATCCCTGTTAAGATGATACAATGCAGTGAGTCTTGAAATAAATAGCACATATTAGAACACAATGGTAGGTAGGTCTCACTGACCTCAATCAAGGGAACCAGAGAAATAATTAATATGATAGAGGAATTGAAATATTTGAAGGAAACATAAAGATGTTGAAAAAGAAAAAGACAAATGGAAATTAAAGAGGAAAATGTCTACCTGAGTAAGGCAGTATGTATATGCCAACTTGGCAGTGAAATGTTTGGCTAGAGACATTAATGGAAACACTTTAACTGTCTGGATTACAGATAGTGCTTTAACAATTTAGGGAGGATGAGGTAAGACAGTTACATTCATATGCCATAGCATAAGTAAACAGATCTTTTCCAAATTGAGTCTGGTGTTCATCTGCCTGTGAACAGTTTGATTTTCCATTTCTGTATCTTACTAAAATGTATACCTCATCTTTAAATTCCGAAATATTAGCAGGATAGACCTGACGTGTGGAGTCCTTCTTCACTCATCACATTTACCCTTTGACGAGTTCTTTCAATATGAACATTCCATTCGCCCAAAGGCAATTTCCTTCTATTGTCTTTGGCATTATTCTTCCCATTCCCTATCTCTGACTCCTTTTATTAGACACACTATCAGACAGATGTGGGCTATTCGTATCAGCCTCCATGTCTCTTAACCTTTACTCATGTTTTCTGCCTCTTGATGTCTTTGCGTGACATTCTTGCAAATTTCCTGTGCCCTTGCAAATTCCCTGGACTTATCTTACTGAAAATATTACCAGCTCATTTGGTGGTGGTGGTGGTGGTTGTTTTAGTCACTCCAATAGTTGTGTAGAGACATCTTGTGGTTTCAGCTCACATTTTCCTAATTAGTAATGATATTGAACCCCTTTTCCTGTTTATTTGTCATCCTAATATCTTTTTTGGCAAGGTATGTGGTTAGAACCTTTTTTATTAAGTTTTTATTATTTGACTATTGAGAGTTTTTGTATATTCTCCATATAAATATCTGGTCAGAAATGTCATAGACAAATATTTTCTTCACAGTGTCTTTCATTGAACAGAAGCTTTTAGTGTTGATATATTTCAATTTATCTTTTTTCTTCTGAATCATGCTTGTGTTGCTACATTGAAAAGCCCTTATGTAATTCAAGATCATGAAGATTTTCCTCCTACATATTTTTCTAGAAATTATAATTTTATGTTTGCATTTATATCTATGATTCATTGTAAGTTAATATTTATCCAGAACACGAGGTTGTGACATTTATACCTGTGAATGTCCAAATTGCAGTCTGTGCCCCAGCACCATTGGTTGGAAAGACCCTTTTCTTCTGAGACTCCTTTGCGCTTCTGTTGCAAACCTGTTTGGTAAATTGTGAGGGCTTGCTTCTGAGTTCCCTGTTCTGAGGTGATTGAGTGCCTGGTCTTTAACTATACTGTCTTGATTATTGCAGACAGTAAACCTTGACATTACATAGTGTGGTCCTCTAGTTTTTTTTTCTTCTTTTCACAAAATTATTTGGAAGCCACTTGTCAATATCTTTTAAGGTAGATGAGGATTTTAATTTAGATGTTACTGAATCTATAGAGGAAAATGGTGAGAACTAACATCTTAACACTGCTGCATCTTACCTTCTGGAAACATTCTTTGGCATGCCTGCAATGTTGCTAAACATTTTTGATAATACATTAGAGATTTGGGGGTAGCCAAATTTATTCAAATATAATTCTGCTAAATAATGTGGGTGGCCAAGCTGCATAATTGGATAAAAGTAAGCTATAAATAAAAAATAAACAGTGACATCAGCAAGATGTCAAAGAGGAAGCTCTGAAGCCTCCTTCCCCCCAAAACACACTGAGTCAGCAATACTTCACAAGTTCCCTCTCTGAAAATTCAGAAACTAACTGAAAGGCTCTTGCAATACAGGTGAATAAAAATGAGACCAACTCATTTTTCCCTACCTGAGAAGCAGGCAGGGAATTAAGGATACCAGTTCACCGAAGTCCCTACCCTGGGACCAGCACCATCAGGGGGAAGCCCTTGGCCCCCAGTTTGTCCCAAGGGAGGGTAAGGGCTGATTCATACATAAAGTGTCACAACTTCTCCGAGTGGGCAGTTTTCTTACAAAATTAAAGTATAACTATCATACAATCCAGCAATCCCAATTCTGGGAATTTATCCAAAAGAATTCAAATCAGGATCACAAAGATATATTAGCACTCCCGTGTTCATTGTGGCCTTACTCACATAAGGCAGGATGTGGAAACTACCTAAAGATCCATCTGTCAATGAATGGATGAAGAAGATGTGGTATACACAGACAGTGTAATGCTGTGCAGACTTAAAAAAGAAGGAATATGTCAAAATATGAATCAACCTTAAGGACATTATAAGTGAAATAAGCCAGTCACAGAAAAACAAATGTCACATAATTCCATTTACATAAGGTATCTAAAATAATGAAACTCATAAAATCGAAGAATGGAATGGTGGTTGCCATCGACTGGGAGAAGGGGGATATGGGAAGTTACTAATCAATGGGAATAAAGTTTCAGTTAAGTAATATGAATAAGTTTTAAAGATCTGCTATATAACTTTGTCCATATAGTCAACAATCATGTATTGTGCACTTAAGTTGTTGAAAGGGTAGAATTCATGTTGTGTTCAGACAACACAATAAATTTTTAAAGTTATTAAACAGATGTCCTCACACAGCTTATGTGGTTTCCAAATTATTTTTGCAATACAAATATTATGACAAAAGCTTTCCAAGGTGACTATACTAATTTGCATGTTTAAAAATCACATTATCAGCTCAGAGATTGCATTTTTGTATTCTATATTAGTATGTAAATTAACCACTTTCTACTCCCCTATTAAACTGCAGATATATTAGAAGTGGAAACCTTGTACTGGTGGCAGCTGTGTTTGCCCCTGTCACAGGAATGTGACTCATTATTACTGGGAGAGTGGATTCAGAACAGAATTTATACAAGATTAAGTGATTCCAAGTCAAAATACTAAAATTTCCCTCTCATTTCATAATCTTCCTAGATTACTCAATAACCTTTTATAGGCTTAGTGACCATAATGATGGTACATAATATAGAATCTTTTGTTCTTGGCTTTCATCGCAACAATAAGAATACATGTCTGTCAAATTGGAAAAGTCCTCAAATCCATTTTAAAAGCCTATTTTATTAACAAATATCTTAAAAGGAGGAAGGGGGGTGTTTTACCCACCCCTCTCACAACACTAAACTGAAGGCATTATGAAAGGCAGAAGCTGCAAAATAAAAATTGGTAGCTTATTTGCTTTGCTTTTATGACATTAATAACATAAAAATAAATATAAAATGGCTTAGTTTGCAGAATTTAATTGTGAAAACTTGCCCTATTTGAAGGAATTCCATTTCTTTCTATGATGCTTACATATCTGTGTGTGTGTGTGTGAGAGAGAGAGAGAGAGAGAGCAAGAGACAGAAAGAGAGAGAGAGAGCTATTTCTGTTCTATGCTAATCTTTCCATAAAGATGAGTAGCTGAAAATAGAAAACAACTTCTTTTTCTTTTTTTTACAGGAGTCATTTGAAGGATTCTTTTTAGTGTGATAAGTATACGATGCGTGTATAGAAATATCCACAAGCTTCATTTATTAGGAACTTTTAACATGTTCCTAGAGATAAGCAAAAAACTTTTTAAAAGTATTTTCTATTTTGTTGTAGTAATCTTAGCTGATAAGAAGAAAGGAATAGCATTTGTGATCTTTTCTTGTCAAAATAGCTGCCAAAAAATAATTGTCTGTTTGGCTAGCTAACAAAATATGATTTTGTTGGGATTCATGCATTAAAGGGAGATAAATGTTAATGATTAGAAAGTAGGTGGAGGCTGGGTAGGGCAAATTCAGGGAACTGGTTTTTATTGAATGTCTCTGACTGCTAAGCACTGTTACATACCGAAAACTGTTGCTCCCTCTTTCGTCATTTTCTTATCTTCATTTTAGAGGTGGGTAAATTGAAGATGAATAAAGTGAATTAACTGTTCCAATATTACATAGCTAGTGAATGAAACTCATCTGCAAAACCCATGATTACTCTCTTTTTAATTCATATATAAACCATTTGACAGCTTTGTGATTGACCTGAGATACTTCTAAATATCACTAATGTGCTAGCAACCTTAAGCATTTCCTAAATAAATCAAAATTATGTCAAAATTTGAATTCAAACTTATACATTTTAAGTGATAAACTTATCTATGAGATGCTATTTTAATGACCGCTCTTAGAAAAGAATGCTTAATTGAAAAACGCTTGATTCTTAATGTTCTTAAACTCAACAAACAATTGAAAAGCAAAGAACACTCTCTCCAGTGGACCTAGAGGCAAAAGAATACAAGTCCCAGGACAGGATTAACCATGGGGCCTGAGAGCCAAGGGGAGTAGTCAGAGGAACAGGGTTTGATCTTCTAAAGAAACGAGTGCAGCTGCGGGGGAGGGGTGTGAGGTGGACTGTCTCAGAAAACCAGTACTAGTGCCACTGGCCTGTGTTCTCTCTGGGGTATAGGAGAGGAAAGGGATGATGGACTTGTCACTGATGCAGACATACTGGCAGGTCATGACTTACCAGAAAAGCCAGCCTAAATTAGTCAGTAATTCTCAATTAGATGGAGGGATGACAGGACCTAGGACAGGGAGCGTAGCACTTTCTAGTAAGTCTGATGTACGAATCTCAGGTAGAAATGATTTTATTGCACTGCTCAAAGCTCAGGCCAATGAAGACCTAAACATTGCCACACTTCCCCCAAAACTGAAAATGGAAAGATAAAAACCTCACAGGTTAAAAAGAGTCTGCAAGAGAGCCTGCACATAGAAGTCCCAGACAGTCAGGGCCACGAGGCTTTGTTCAAGACACTTTACTTCACTAGTGCCTTGACACTGCAGTCTATTGTCTTGGCTGTGTGACTATGGAGAAATTACTTAACTTTTCTAAGTCTGCGTTTTCATTTGCGAAATGGACTCTCATGAGGGTTGAATTTGATTTTCAAATGTAAATGTCCTTGTGTGGAACACAGTGAACACTCGGTAAATATTTATTTGTAATTAGAAACATGGTTGACAATAGTAAATGTGTGATCTGGACAGCAATGATATTTTGTCAGATGCTTCTCTGCTTCTTCCGACTCTTCACGTGCTGCAGTCAGCGCTGGAAGGAATGACCAAAGCTTCTGGGGAAACTGCCACAGCGCTGCTGGCCACACCTAGATGGGAAACATTCCTGACAAGAGTGGGAACATGCAGAACTTATTTTCTCCAGGCTTCCTCCAGGTACATCCCCGAAACTGGATTTTCACTTGAGAGAGAATGTGTTTATATATGAAGAAACTGGAGAACAAGAGATTATTAGGGACAACTTTTGATGCTGCTGCTCTTACTCCTGTTTATGTTTGCCAAGCTTTGAAGTGCATGTCATTAGGCAAACTTGCAACAATAGAGCGTCCACCCACTGTTTATGAAGCCGTCCACCTGCCAGACATCAAGTGTTTTCCTAATGTTTATGCATTGCTGAAGCTCCCATGTACTCTCCCTGTGATGAAGGTTGAGAATGAATGCTATAAAATGGGCGAAAGCATCTCAAAGTGTACCAAAGGTAAAGTAACTTAGCTTTGCTTAACATAAATATTGATATAAAACATGATTTGGATTTAATGGTGCACACATATATCAAACCCTGTACACCTAAGTCAGTGCTTCCTGCAGATGATTCAGAAACCATCACAAATACCAGAGAGATTTTAAAAAGGCTTTCTCTTGTATTTGATAGAGAAAAAAAATCTGTAAGACATTTTAAAACAACTTATAGAAAAGCTGTAAGATGGATGTAGACCACTTTATCCTTGAATGCATTAGTGATTGTTAATTTGTCTGTATAAATGGCCCCTGTTTGGACTCTCATGCTTTGTAAAACTAACTGTTCTTCCAAAAGACAGTATTGAAAGTGCTATGTTAAGCATCTGTGTGATCTCTGCTAATGACACTTTGGAACTGTTTTACTTATTATTTAAATATATTTTTTATCCTAACCCGAGGATATGTTTATTGATTTTAGAGAGAAAGGACGGGAGGGAGGAGAGAGAAAAAGAGAGAGAGAGAGAAACATCGAAGTGATTGAAAAGTAGGGATTTGTTGCCTCCCACACGTGCTCCAATCGGGAATCGAACCCAAAACCCTTTGGAGTATGGGATGATGTTCTGACTAACTGAGCTGCCCAGCCAGGACCCAGTTAAGTCATTTTAGACATAGCATTTATTATCACTGTGGATCCAGTGGCTGGGTATTGAGTTATCAGTTCTTTGAGGAAATAAATTTTGAGGAAATGTGGGAGGAAGGAATAAATTTTATAAAATCTTACAATGAAGCTTATGACTAACTTCAAACAGCAGTTTTAAGGATGCTATTAAGAATCTGTAATGGACAGTGAAGGAAGCATGTGAGCTTGCCAAACAAGGATTTCAGTGTAGATTTTGTCTTTATTGAATGACCTTTAAGCAACAAGTTACAGCTAAAGATGGAATGGAGAACTTGCCGTTGCTGGTCCACATCTGGTGCTGCTGTTCACGTGCCTCGGTGGAGCCCACGCGTCACAGCGTTTCAGCAGGTGCGTGTCGAGTACTCTGCTTCATGGTCAAGACAGGATCGGAGTCCATGCAAACTAATAACTGATTTGTCTGTTTTATTCTGTCTTTTTCCATGACTATCTACTGCCTTGTCTTGATTTATAAGCAAAACCTAGAAAACCTACAAAAATGTGTTTTGTGGTTATCTAGGAATACAGAGAATATTGCCGTTATTTTTGGTGAAGAAAGTCCATTTTGTATAGTTGATTTCAGTTTAAATAAAATGTGAAAATTTTTGTTTAAAAATTTTTGCAACAATACAGCCCGGCTAGGGTAGCTCAGTGGATTGAGTGTGGGCTGGGAACCAGAGGGTCCCGGTTCGATGCCCAGTCGGGGCACATGCCTGGGTTGCGGGCCATGTCCCCAGTGAGGGCCATGTGAGAGGCAACTATACATTGCTCTTTCTCTCTCTCTTCTCCTCTCTCTGAAAATAAATAAATAAAATCTAAAAAAAAAAAATTTTGCAACAATACAAAGCTGGCAAAAAATGCAGCTTTGAAATAACATTAATAATATTATGAAAAAATGTAGGATGGCTACCATCCCTAAATCAAAAAACAGCAAGTGCTGGTGAGGATGTGGAGAAAAGGGAACCCTACTGCACCATGGGTGGAAATGCAGACTGGTGCAGCCACTGTGGAAAACAGTATGGAGTTTCTTCAAAAAATTAAAAATGGAACCGCCTTTTGACCTGGAAATCCCATTTCTGGGTATATATCCTAAGAATCCTCAAGCACTAATTAGAACCCCTATGTTCATAGCAGCATTATTTACAATAGCCCAGATCTGGAAACAGCCCAAGTGTTCATGAGTAGATGAGTAGATAAACTATGGTATATTTACACAATGGGATACTATGCGACCTTAAAAATGAAGAAACTCGTATCTTTTGCAGTAGCATGGATGGATCTGGAGATTACTTTGCTAAGTGAAATAAGCCAGTCAGAGAACGACAAAGACTATATAAATCTCACTTATATGTGGAATCTAATTAATAAAATAAACTGATGAACAAAATAGAAACAGAGGCATGGATACATGGAACAGATTGACAGCTGTCAGAGGGGATGGAGGAGGGGGAACTGGATGAAAGAAGGTCAAGGGATTACCCAAAGGATGTACATGCATGAACCATCGACACAGACAACTGTGCAGTGATGATTTTAAAATGTTTCTTGGCCAATTGTATTTCTTCCTTGATACATTACTTGCCCACGTCCTTTGTAGATTTTCTATTAGGTTTGATTTATGTTTCCCTAATTAATTTATTAGTTTTTTATATGTTAAAATATTTATCTGTGACTTTTAATTATTTTCATTGTCATGTACTTAAATAATTAATCATTTTTCTGCCTGGCTTCTACAATTGATATTTTTTCTTTAAAATCCCAACACCCAGATTATATAAGTATTCATTTCTATGCTCTTTTCTGTATATATTTTTTATATTTTTAAACATTTAATTCACCTTGACTTTATTTTATCATAAGATGTGAGATAATCTTATATTTAACAAATAGTTACCCAGTTGTCACATTTTAAAAAACCCACCCTTTAATTTAAAATGTCAATTTAGCCATATTCAATTCTTAAGTCATTTAAGAAGATGTCTATTTCAATTATTACAGTTTTGTAATGGGTAATGCCTGGACAGTCAGGGGTGTCCAACCTGCAGCCCATGGGCTGCATGCAGCCCAGGATGGCTATGAACGCGACCCAACACAAAATTGTAAATTTAGTTAAAACATTATGAGATTTTTTGTGATTAGGGGTCACAATGTATTTAATACGTGGCCCAAGACAACTCTTCTTCTTCCAATGTGGCTCAAAGTCTCGAAAAGGTTGGAGACCCCTGGGTCCCTTAAGGACTCTGAGACCAGTGACAAAGGAGCTGCTCTTCACCTAAGCTGGACCAAGAAGACTTTGGCACTGAAAGACTGTTGAACCAGCTCCATCTCGCTTCTTTCCCTCAGTTTCTTCTATCAGGTGTATCTAAGGATTAGAGCACCCTAACCAACAAATTCCATTTAAAATTAGGAATACCCCTCTTTCTCCTGCCAGATTACAGAGAGTGAGAGCAGTAGTAAAATATTTTTGTTTTATCCAAACACTAAATGCCTTCATCTTCAGTGAAATTACCAAGTTAAGGAAATAAAGTTAACCTCTGAAAACAGAGTTAGTTATTATCAAGTACCCAACTTAAATCCCATTTACTCAGGGAAGAACTTCCAGACAATGTGATGATATACCTAATCCTCCCTGTAATTACTAATTTGTTAGAAGATTTTCTCTAAAGGTATTAATTTCCCTAAGGGCAGGGCACTAGTCTGTCTTGTGTTCCATGGTACCTAGTACCTCACATAACACCTGCAGTGCAAAGAACGCTCAATAACTACTTTGATTGATTGATTGATTGATTGATTATACAATTTTTTTCTGGTGGAAAAGGATCTTTTACTTAACAATCATATGATTTGCAAAAATAGCTATTTAAATATTTGTCATTACAACTACTACATAGATTCAAGAACTGAAAATAACACAAGAACAAAAATCTGTACTACTGAAGAAGGCACATAAACATTGTTCCCATTTAGATTTTTTCTCCCTCTATTTTTCTCCTTCTATTAAACCACAAAAATTAATATTTTAGTCTGACAGGTCTACACTGGAAGTGGCAGGTGGTGGCCACTGACAGGCCCCAATCAGGGAGGGACACAGGGCCTGCTGTGGAGAGGCCTGACCGGAGCTCCTCCCATCTGCTCCTGAGTCTCTAATGTCCTGGGCCCAAGACCTCCAGCCCCAGTGGCTGGGAAGGATGGGAGAATTAAAAAAGCAAGCACCGTTTCCGTGCACTCCTTTTTAAATGATCTCCCCCAGAATCTCTTGTGAGGCCCAGCATTTGTCACCCTAGCTGCCAGAATAATGCAAGCATGTGCACATCAACCTCTCCCCCCTTTCCAGTGGCGGGGATCCCCCGTTACAATATGAGTTTCTGACACTTCCCCAGTTTTGGTCAAGTTCATTCATTGGTTAAGCAGGAGCTACAACTGCTGATGTGTAAAACACCTATAAGGAAATGTTTAATACATGAATCTTCTATGAGTTTGTTAGTCCATTTTATTCTAATTCTATTTCATGATAAGTCAGAGTAGAATAAAGTTTTTATTTCCTCTTACAAGATGACTTCTTGGAAGCTCAGCTTCATATGTATATCAAACAAAGGAAATGTAAAAGTGAAGAAGATTCTTAAGGTCCACTACCTTTCTTGGAAGCACTATGGCCAAGAGGAGGAAGAATGTCTCTCAGATTTCATTTTTAAAGGAGGAGTTCAGATTGCCAGAACTGAACTAGCATTACTGAATTTCCTGGGATGCCAGGCCCTGTGGCTTCCTTGGGAAACTCTGCAGCACCCCCCAAACTCCCCATCTCCTTTAACATCCTTCCCCCATCCCACCATCCCTGGACTGCTGGAGTCCCGGGCCACCCAAATGGTGTGCAGCCCAAATCCTGCCTCACTCTGAGGGGGGAAGGAAGGTCCAGAGAGAAGTAGTTGTCCCGTCTGCTGGGGAGAAGGACCACTTGGTCCCTGGTGATTTGGGGAAAAAGGCTCACTCTTCTGCAGTCACTCTCAAGCTGAGACTAACAAAGGCTGGAACCTGAGGTGGGGAGGGGAGTTTATTGTCAAGGGGGCACATGAATGACACAGCTGCCAATAGTGACACAACGGCCAGCTGTGACGTGGCTGCCAGTTGTTGGCTCTGGCTCACATGCAGCGCCAGCATCCTATTCACCGGGGTTGCTCGTTTGCCTTTGTTGCTTGTTGTACCTCAGACGTGTCCCTGTCATGTCTGGGTTGCACCTCTGGGTCCACGACTCCTTTTCACATGGTGGCTATTGTGGCTGCTGGTCCAGGAGCACCAGCTCAGCTTCCAGCCCTAGACCCTGTCCCGCTGACCTCCGCTCCCCCGGGGGCCCACTGAGCTCTGGCCTTCAGAGCGGCAAAACCTCCAATAAAATCTTCATATATTTCTGAAGACTTTCACTTTTCTTCAATTCAACAGGAAGACTCAGCTCTGCCTACAGAGCTTTCTGAGGAACTGAGACCATTTCCAACCCCTCAGGAGGCCCCAGTTCATCAACCAGAAGACCCTGAGGAAGGACAACCCAGGAGGACGCCTCAGCTCACTCTGCATCATCCCTGAGTTGTTGAATCTTTTATTGTTTATCAAGGAGTTTTAGAGAGACACCCAACCCCCATCTTGAAAATGTTTAGTGTTCAATCCAGGAGAAGAGCTCAGCTCTGCTGCAATTGCCTCTTGCTGGTGTAGAACCTCCTTCAGTCCAGCAGAAAGGTCCAGCTCACCCTCTACCATTAGCTATAAGTCATGAGGCGATAATCTCACCTCTCGATTCAGGTGAAGTCAGCATCCGGTGTTGATAGAACATGAGATGGAGGGGTGCAGTTTCTGGAGAAGGCAGCCGCTGTGGCTTTGGGATATTTGTTGGACTCTCAGTGCCATGCACAAGAGAAATGTGGAATAGAAGATGCACCACAATGATTCCTCTGATGAAGATGAGGTTTTTGACAAAATGGGGAAGAGGGGAGCCTCCCCTTCGACAGCCACGGCCGCTACATCAGACGTGGCTGCTGAAGAGAAAGTGAAAGCCTCACACCCCCATGGATTGAACCCCACTCCTCAGTGGCCCAAAAGTATCAACACAGGCGTCTTAGGTTGTCCCCGGTTGCTGTCCAGCTTCAGGCATCTTTCGGAGTCTGTGCTTCCAGGCTCTGCTCACAGGCCTGCACTGGTCACCGCTGGCAGTCTGCTGGTGATGACCTTTGACACGCCCCTCGCCAGGGGAGGGAGAGGACCAACTGACTTCGTTTCCCAGGCTGCTCAGTTTCAAAAGTTCTTGATTGATTAGATGTTGGTATTTTGTTAGTTCTTTGCTTTCTGGAGAGGTTATTTTAGTTTCCCTAAAAATAACTAACTGATTTTAATTGGTAATGCCATAAATTTATAAATGTGTTTTTGGAAGAATCGAAATATTTATAATCTTGAATCTTTCCATCTGGCAACATGGATATGACTTTTCATCAACTGATTACTCATTTAATGTATGTAAAAAAAGTTTTTTTCTTCTTTTTATGTAGTTTGTTCATATCTACTGTTTGTACTCTGAAACTATGATTTATGTTGCTACTGTGAATGAGATTTTTTTCTGTACAATATCTAAGTATTTATTACTGATATATTAAAATACTAATATTTACTTATTTATAAAACAACTATCCATTCAACTGAATTTTAGTTCTAATATTTATACAGATTTATGTCATTTTCCCAGAAAGATAATTGCATAATCTGCAAATTATATTAATATATGTATGTCTAACAACTATTACAGTAGTTAAGTTCTTAGAAAATATTTTATATATATATATATATATATTTTTAAGACTTTATTTATTTATTTTTAGACAGAAGGGAAGGGAGGGAGAAAGAGAGGGAGAGAAACATCAATGTGTGGTTGCCTCTCACGTGGCCCCCATTGGGGACCTGGCCTGCAACCCAGGCATGTGCCCTGACTGGGAATCGAACTGGCGGCCTTTTGGTTCGCAGCCCGCACTCAATCCACTGAGCTACAGCAGCCAGGGCATGTTCTTAGAAAATATTTTTGATAAATGTGTTATATGGATATGTTGGCTAAATATTTGTTGAATGAATTAATAAATAATAAATATACATTAAAATGTATTCAAAAGAATTCTTTAATAAGCGTACAAGACTTAGTGACACACACTAAAAGAACTGCTTTAGCATGTTGTTATTTAGTATTTGTTTTATTCCTTTGTTCTGCAGAGCTATATGTACAAACACCAGCTCAACATAACTAGAGGGGAAAAACAACGTAACAACGAAGGTTCTGCTTCCACAGAGATACAAAAAGCTTAAAGAAAACACCACACTTATCCTAACAGTGAGAAAGCTCCAGATAATGAATAAAATCATAATTTGAGTCCTTCAGAGAGGTGAAGTTATAAGCCAACCAGATTATATGGATTTCAAAGGGTGAGGATGTCTTCCGGTGAGATGGAACAATGAGCTCTTATTTTTGACAGATCTTAGTTACAAGTAGGGAAGTAGCTGAGGAAAAGAAAACAACTAAATATTTTAGCAACTTCTTACATTTGATTATGCCCTAGAATGACAGTTTAAAATTCCCAGAAGCTTCAGACACATAGTCTACACCAACTCACCAGGTGTTTCCAAGGGCCTCTCTGCTCGGGACTCACAAAGATTGGTGTCAGACCTGAAACCTGACATAATTTCCCTCGGAAAGACAAACAAAGGCGGCCTAGGGTTTCAGAGCAGAACCCGAGAGAATCTGTAGAAGTCTTCCTGAGCTCCGGGCCCCGTGTGAGAACCAGGCGAGGATCAGCGGGCCCTGAAGGGGAGCTCACAGGCCACCTCCACATCTTTGTTCTCCTGCCCGCGGACATGGGCACTCCTGCTTCTCAGGCCTTGGACTCTAACAAGGACTTACAGCGTTGGCTCCCCCGATTCTCAGCCTTTGGATTCAGACTGAATTACACTACCAACTTTCCTGGTTCTCCAGCTTGTAGATGGTACATTATAGAATTTCTCAGCCTCTATAATCATGTGAGTCAATCATTCTTTTAACAAATATATAATTTTCTATTGATTCAGTTTCTCTGGGAAATCCTAACACAATTAGTTAACTTTAGTATATCCACACAATGGAATATTACTCATCAATGTCAAGGATTCAATTTCAAAAACATAGGTTAATAAAAAAAAAAACAGACCCCCGAAAAGACTACGTACTCTATGATTCTATTTGTTTGACAACCTATTATAGAAAAGACAGAACTATGAAGATCAGTTTTTGGCTTGGAGGCAAGAAAGGGTGAGAGAAGATTGACTAAAAATTGGTGGGAGGGAGCACTCTGGGTGCAGAGAGTATTCTAGGTCTCGGTTATGATGGTTTCGTACCTACGAACATTTGTCACTACTCATAAAGCAGTACACTAAAAAGGGCAAATTTTATTGTCTATAAATCTTACCTTAAAAATGAGAAAATATACATTTGAAAAAAGCTACAGCCGAGAGACACAAAGACCTTTTGTGAAAGGGAAGAAACGCCACAGCGCACACTGAAACCACATGCCTTTCCTCTTTAGTTCCCTAGGTGGGCGATTCTTGCCTGTAGGGTGGATAACTGCATGCTCGCTGATTAACCACAATCAGACGAATCTCACCTGAAGTCCCCGAGTTCCATGCACCAATATAAAAAAATGATGCTGGCTAACATTTATTTCATGATCTACATGTGTCGGGCCCTGTTTCAGCTCTTTGTAGGCACTATTTCATTTAATCCTAAAGGCAACCCTATGAGGCAGACGCTGTTATTCCTGCATTGAGATGAGATGTGCAGCAGTGCTGAGACATAAGCTGAGAGTGGAGAACTGGGTGTCCAGGCACTGACTTTTTCTCTCATCCCTGTGCATTCCACCGCCCATACCACAGCTCACCGCCCAGTCTTCTCCACTCTTCTGGGACCCTCAAAAGCTGAGTCGGTGTATGGACCCCACTGAAGATTTCTCTTAGCCTCTCACTTATGGTTAAGTTCAGCCAAAGAGGAGAATGGCAGAGAGGAAGGTCTGTGTGTTTATTCTTCCAGTTTGCTCCCTGTAAGGCGGTTGCTTAGCTGGAGGACTCCTTCCATCAAAGATCACATCTGTTAGGTGCCATATCCTCTCTGAGTGCTGGTAAATGACTCCCCTGTCCTCATTCCTCAGTCCCCAAGTCCTGGGAATTGCACTAGTTCTTTACACGACCAGGAAAACAGTAAGGCAATTGGGGCAGCTAGGTGCTTATACAATCCTAAGATTGACTGCCTCCTTAAATTTCATGCCCTCAGTCCCTTGACGTGCCCATGGTTCCTTATTATCCAGTGTGCCATGTGTTTTCTGGGGGCACTGACCAATAATACATATTCTAACTACAAACTGCTACCGACCCGTACATGTTGTCCGACCATGTAACATTGCTTCCTCGGGTGCTGACCACGGCCTCAAAGCTCAGGACTCAACTGGAAGCAATGCATAAAAAAAAAAAAAAAAACTCACAAAACTTAATGGAAAAAAGAATAAGCATTTGAAAAGTTGTTTTACATGACAAAACTACTTGTCTATTCTTGAATGGTTGGAAAACTATTGCTATATTGGGCCCTTATATATTTTAGAAACAAAGGTAACAGTTGAATTTAATGCTTTCAGGCAGCATAGGAGTCGTTATTAACAAGTATTTATACAACTAGCAAAAGCTTCCCTGCCCACTGGAATGATCTTGGAGTTTATAACATGCTGGTCATCAAGCAAATTGCATACGGATTCCACCGCAGTGCCTCTGAGGTGGGAACCTGAAACAGACATTTTAACAGGCATTCTGGGTGATTCGGCTGCACACAACCCATGGATTATACCTAGAGAAGCAATTAGGCTCTTACTCTAATAAAGGTGCACAGGATAGGCTTATTTTTGTTGATTCCATATTATTTTTCATACTTTCTCAATTATTCAAACCATAATCCGGTTCAATCAGTTCAATTGATAGAAGTCATGGGCATGGCCACTGTGGTGGCTAGAAAATAGGAACATTCTAGAATCTAGTGCCAAGCCTTGCCAGCCCACATCTCTAAATGACAGGTGAAACAAAATGAAATAAAACAACAACAAACAATACACTAGTGCAGTATTAGTGAATAACAATGAGAGACTCACGGGTAAAGATTCCTAGAGTGTCTTTAAGGGGTAAAATTGAAGGTGCTCAGTGGGCGGAGCCATTTGTAGGCAGGCCGTCTTCATACTGCTGTCCGGTCATGTGTGTGGGCCTCCACATATTTGTCACGTTCACTCTGAGCACAGCATCGCACTAGCACTAACCAAAGTTAGACAAATCTTTAAAAGTGCCAGATTTTTATCTTCAAGCTACTGTAGTCTAAGAAGATAATAAAGATGAGAATAATGCAATGATATATGTGACACAAAATTACCAGTCTTCCTCTAGTTGTTATTTTCCAATCACATTCATGATGATGAAATCTGTCATCTGCTTAACTTAAAATATTCCCTATACCTCAATAAAAATAAAAAATAAAATATTTCTTATCTTTGCAACTATGTACTTCTCAGCCAGCTACACAGTAAACACAGTAGAGAACTCTGAGTATTAATTTCTTTGTCTGGAATGACAGTTTGCATTTTTTGGTAACATATGCTTAAATAATACAGCATTATCTGTCCTAGAAGAATCTTTCTTGTAGTTGTTTTCTATTGAATATTTTGTGTGAGGAAAATTTGCAAGCTGAATGCTACATTACCATATTCATGTAATAAGACCATGGTATGACATGTAAAGCCCTGGCTGCCCCTTCCTTTCCAAATAGAAAAAAAAAATCTATTCAAAATGGAACGTTCAGGTTTTCAGGCAAAAAACATCATACAGCAATTTAAGGGTAGACTAGGTGAAGCAACAATACTGCATTGTCATCTCCCCTTTCAGTGTAAGCAAGTCAAGTTCTGCAGCTGAAAATATTCAATGGTTGTATTAAATGGTTCTGGTTCCAAATTTTTTGCAGCGGGTTATGATGACTTGGAGCTACAAAGCAAATAATGTCAATCTTGTAGAGTTCTGTTCAGTACCACTTGACTTTCAGAAACAACCATTTCATAAAAGTCCTATTTACTTTTGCTTTAATTTACAATAATTGAAATTTTAATAAGGATTTTGCAGCAACACCAGGCGCCACGCACTGCCAGGGAGAAATTATAACTTTATTGCAGCCTACACTGACAGCCAACTCATAAAAATGAATGACATTCTATATCATAACATCTCATAGGCTGTTCAGAATGTTAATAGCTTACTTCATCTTTCTTTAGCATAATGAAGCAGACAGTGTAACAATATTCAATGCGAAAATGAAGATTAAGAAAATTTGAATTGAGGCAGGAAAGTAACATTTAACAGGATTCAGACAACATTCAGATTAAAAGTTTCAATTAAAACACTATTAGCAAGCTTTTTATCACAGAAGCAAAGCTTTGTCACCCAAGACCAATCACTATTTTGAAAAATGTTTATCTCTAGAAACACTTAGTTCTTCAGACTCTGTTTGTAAAATATTATAAGCTTCTTACCCAGTTCAGCATGGAAAAGATTCTTGTATCAGATGGAAATATAACAGGTCACTGAGTTAAAATAATCGTAAAGGATGTTTTTTGGGTACATCACGAAAATAATGCTTATGTCTATGAAAACTATTCTTTAGTCCCATAGCTTTGAACTTCTACATTTAAAAAAAATTCTGTAGGGTATCTTTGGATTGAGATTAATCAAAATATAGTTGAGGCACTTGAGTTTGTAAAATGTATTTATATATGAAATATAAATGTAAACTGCATATAAATACAAACATATATATTATATATGTTTCATTTCTATATGTATGGAATGGAAAATGCAGTGGCCATGAAGGATGAACGAACCAAAGTTAGATACTCTTAGTAGCATATAGATCTTGAAATCGGTTATCCACCTTTGTGAAGTTGTATTGAAATACCACATCTTTAGTTGTCTGCTATCTTTGTATAGAAATGAGAAATTTATTTTTGTCATCTTTCTGCGCCTTTGAATGAAGTATCAGTACAGAAAATTTTTAGTGGGTTGGGTTGCCCAGCTGCCCACATGATGCAGACAAAGTGGCCAAGGCTAGCCACAGACTGCAATGAATGTGCTTTTCGCTCTCTGAAGCGGAATGCAATATAAGGAAGTCATAAGTTGGTTAGGGATGAATCAGCTGTGCCTAATAGAATTATGCTGCCAACAACATAATAAATGAGAGAGTAATAATGTGTCATATTTGAGTGTTGTCATATCGCCTGTGTAGCTTATTTATGATGTCAGAAGAAATCAAAATACTGGAAAATACAATGTTGTATTGCATTTTAAAGTAACTAAGATTTATGGTACTCCAATCTCATGGTGCTCTAATTAAATTTGTTCCTCACTTTTCAAGATGTTAGAATATTGTCAATGCCCTTTAATCCTTTAATGAGTGCTATATCATAATCAGTAATTTGACATTCCAGAAATTTGTCTATTTAGTTACATTTCTTAAATTTCTTTTCATTCCATTTTATTTGGATGGCATCTTATGTTTCCCCTATTCAGATGAATGCAGAATTTCTTGATCATACCAACTAAACTATTTTATTTTCTAATCTATGCTAATTGCACATTTGTTTCCATGTACTTCCTATCCAAGATCTTCACATTACAACTTCCTGTTTCTGTCAGTTCTTCCATTACTATGGACTCCCATGGGTACTTAAAAATTTTATGATGGTATTATTACACTACTCTGAAATAGATTTCATAATTTGTTGAATTCTTTGAATTGATCACATTCTGCTAATTTTTTCTTGAAAGTTCTCCCTATACCCATCTGTTGTGGGCCAGCCTACACCCAATCCATGAGCACTGATTTGTGGAGGACCAGCTCACACCCATTTCTTGGCACAGTCAGAATGGGTAGGATGCCACTGCACAGCAGGAGGAGACCATGAGCAGTCCCACTAGCAGTCTCACTCTTTGCCTGCTCGTTGGCCATCCCCCCACATGAAAGGATTAAGGAGAGGAATTAAGCCATTTAGCAAACCAGCAATCTGAACACTAAAAGCAGAAGCAACTGCTAATTGCTAGAGAAGCCATTTACTAAGAAATATCTAAACAGTTCTTTCCAAAGCCAGAAATTTATTACTGAGCAGGAATGTTTATTACTAAGACTAGATAAATAGGGAAGTTAGGAAGCTTTTAGCTGAAAATAGTAGATTTTGGTAAAAGGTTAAACATAAAGACTAGTTTTTCATCTCAGAGAAATCTAGATAGGCCATCTAACTCCTGATAGGTAGTAGTTACAAATGTAGTTAATGGTTAAGGATGCCTTTGCCTATGTGACATTCCCCTTAAATCTCTAAAGGATAAAGAGCAACCTCTGCATACATCTTTAACTCAGAGAGATCTAAGACTTTAAAACTATATGTTTAGCCATTAACTAGGACCTAAGAGTTTGCAGTTTAATACTGTTTCCTGGCTAATAGATAGATTAGCAAACCTCCTTATCATAGCATCCATTTGTTTAAGCCTAGGTGAAAATTAAAGTACTCTTGTATGTCAACCTTTTAGAACTGTTGATGATTTGTAGTTCTTTCTACTGATTGTAAAAAGAAAACTCTTAAAAATAAAGGAGATTTTTATGTGGGAGTTCAGTCAGTGGGAGAAAGCAAAGACTCCTGACTGGGCCTCCGCATTCTGAAAAAGAGTGTTGGGCTCGTTCATTGCACCTTACCGTCCCTCCTCGGATCTCTGGGATTGTGCAGTAAGCTGGTCTTCTGCACCCATCCCTTGTATTTAATATTTGTTTCGTTAATGCATTATACATTTTATGTGCAACTTCTGATTATGAGTTAAAGAATTACTTTTATTTTCTTTCCTTTTCATAATTATGTAAACTATGATCCATATTGTATTTTGGATCCAAATCTTGGGAAATCAAAGTTTATTCTTTCTTTTTAGAGATGGTGACCTCTAAACTTTATCCTTTTCTACAGTACATTTTTTTAAATTTTTATTTTTATGCTATTACAGATGTCCCCATCTCTCTGTTCCCAACTCCACCCAGCCCTCGCCCCCTTCCCTCTGTCATCGCCACACTGTCATCTGTGTCTATGTGTGAGGCATACACGTTCTTTGGCTGACCCCTTCACCTCCTCTACAGTAAGTTCTAAGTGCAATCTGCTCTTGTTAACTCTCATGTCTTTGAGATCGTGGAATTTAGCGTTCACTCTCACAAGGACAAAAAGAAACACATATTTTCCAAAGGATTAAATGGGAAATAAAAGACTTTGACCTCCTTTCTGTCCCTAGACATATTTGCTGATACAGGTATAAGTAACTTCATGTTTTGGCACATTAACTTGTCTCAGTCATAAAATGGGTGTATCCTTTTTGTCTTACTTTTTCAGTTAGATTGACCTATTTTTTCCTCTTTTCTTTCTTGTCAAATTGAAGCGATTTTAATTTACTAAATTTCAAAAGAATAAAATAAACTTCAGGATGGACATAGTTGAAATCAAAAAGGGGGGGAGAAAAGAAGGAACAGTGAGCCCATTTCAGTAAAGCAGTAAAACAGTGCAGACACCGGAAAGAGCTAGATTCCAAGCATGGCCCAGAAAAGCATACAACACGGTGGCGATAGCATGGGTCTCAGAGTCCTACTCATACAGATTTGAATCCCATTTACAGTGTGGCTTTTGGCACATTACTTGTTTTTCTTTGTGTCAGATTCTGTTCTGTTTTGCTTTGATAAATAAAAGGAATAATGAAAACTACTACCTCTGAGTATGGGTATAAGAATTAAATAGAACCAACGAAGCAAAGTGATCAGCACAGTACCTAACAAATAATAGGAATTTTAAATCATCAAGTATTTGTGTTTGTATGCACAAGTGTCCATTCATCTGAGATCTAGTGACAAGATTATAGGAAACAAAGAAAATCTTACCCTGGCAGTATAACCAAAAAGTGACCTTTCTGCTTTAGAATATTTTAGTGAAGCTTTCCTCCAT